>KZ308292.1:1325081-1350776 GCA_000376725.2 Ladona fulva | reverse complement strand
TGCATCTGCAATGCAGCATGGACCTCTAAAAATAATTTTTTTAAATTGTGAAAATGCCAGATCTTTAAAGCGAAAGTTTTGATTTTGATGAAAAAATTTCCTTCACTTTTAACAATAATTGTTTAAATTAATATTTCCATCAATAAAATCATAAGGTTCATCGAATAGAAAATTTAATGCTTAAAAAGCACGCAAAAAAAATCTTGATAGTTGAAATAGTTTTTGAGTTATCGTGCACACAACTTCAAAAGCGCTGTTTGAGAAAAACGAGTTTAAAGTTTTTGTTTTGAATGTCTACCAAAAAGAATAAAATAATAAACGATTGTTAACTGTTTATCTACCACACCTAATACATTTAGCATACCCTATGCATCTTCATAAAAGTCATCCAGCTCCCATTTTTTTCTCTCTATGAATTATTTGAGCCTCCCTTGCACTGCTCAAGCTTCAATACTCCTGCGTCGCCATCCTCTCGCAGTTATAGTGGTCAGCATACATTTCGAATTTCTGACCCATTTATATGTCTATTTCTTCCATTATTTTAAGCACAGCAAAGTAACCTTCATTTGAAACATCTGCAGTTATGTAGGCGGTAATTTAGCTAATTTTTTTGCTGGAATTAGGGTGTTTCAGAGCCAGGCACCAAATAATTGATTTCTTGCTGACATTTTGTGTATACTTTCCAATAAGTATTTTTTGCAAGTGTACCAAAAACTGTTAAAAATGTAATCCTAAAAAAATGCTTAGGATTACAGCCCACACTTTCATTTGTGGGAGTAGATAATTTCCTATCAATTGCATTTTCTACCAGTTTTTCTTTTTTTCTTTGTGTTTCGATTGCCGTAAAACTTATATTCCTGGAGTCTTGTTGCATGAGATTCTTGGTTCTTACTTCCTTTTGGTTAAGGGATCGCATGGTTTAACTGAAAACATGAGAAACTACAGATGAAGGCTCCAAAATTTTCTCGAAGACTGGTTCCACAAGAAAGAATCCTTGCGTGCAATGAATCATACTATACCTCACTTTTATTATATCAAGGCATCTTTGGACCTTTCTTATTATGAGAGAGAAGAAACAGATGCCCTCAATACATCAACAACATAGAAAAGAATACCCAACAATCATATAATCTGATAAAGCACTGAGTTGAGATGCTAGAAGTGAGATTTTCTTTTTGTTCTTCTAATTGCCTAAAGAGCAAAATGATGTAGTCAGAGCAGTTGTGTACAGGAACAAATCCTTCAGATAGACTAAGGGCACATTTGTGGCTCATATGACCAAATGAAAGAGGCCTCATAAATTTTCAAAACATGTCAGAGATCAGTATGGTGTACCGAATGCTGCATGTCAGCATCTGTATCATGTATAATATGTGTTTTACTAAAATTTGCTGCTAAGAGTTGTGTGTTTAAGGCACCTGAAGTATTCTTAGAATATATAGAGTCTAAACCATAAACGTTATTTCTCAAGTACCCACTGAGAAAGAGCTGTGTGAGTGATGACTGTTACTTCTACCTTCCATGTACAGCTGCATAGGATTAAGAAACTGGCTGTAGTTTAGTTAATGTTACGCATATGGATCTGAAACTTCTGCAGTATGTTCTTTAAATATATTACAAATTTTTAAAGCAATAAAAATATTTGATGCTTTTGACTGGATAAACCAGGTTCCCTCCTTATAGTCAGAGGAGCTGCAAATCTAATGAAGTTCATAAAGTCAACGAAAGCGGATATAGAAGCTGACAAGTATACTCTGAGAAATGAAAATGCCACAACAGAAAACAGCATGTTATTGCAAGATATTTTAGCAACTCTAAACAAATGGTCCTTATAATATTGAGTTGCAAGCAGATTTCGGTAACATGAAAGGGTTATCACACAAAAGAAGCAATGTTTGCTCCTTTTTACTACAGTTAATCTGAGGATTAAAAAACATGTACATCTTTTCCCTTGCTGCATCCTTTTTCTTTGTTGTAGTTGAGTTTTCTATAGTTAGTAAAACCTCTTGATGTAGGCCATCCAGAGATTTTGCTATATATCTTATTCAAGTCAAAATTGATGTAGGTAATTTCCAAACAAGATATCACCTATGGTAGCCTGCTTATGACTGAACCCCATCATTAAGTATAATGTTTATTTTGAGGTATAAAAAAAAGCTTTTTTATATTTTAAATAATGTTGTTTTTCAGTCATAAACTTGCCCTTGTGGAATTTGACATGGGTTTACTCAGCTTCTTTTTGTAGCTTTTAATAATCATTAATTTAGATTGTGCTTTCATAACCTAGAAAGTTCCCTATGATGCAAAGATCTGTGATTGAGGTGATGAACTATAATTCCTTCTTCATCATAAATGGTAGTTCTAGCTGAATTTTTATTAAGAAAATAATTGATCTACATTGACTACACATGATCATCTGATTCAAGTTCGGAGGGATACTATCATAAGAGCATATTAGATAATATTTTGTTTGCTTTGTCCAAGTATTTACCTGAGTGTATGAATCATGTTAGAATATTTCTATAATTGACATTTCACTTCTAATCTTAAAAGTTGGTGATAAAATTGTGATTCAATGTGGTAATATGACTTACGTTTATGAAGGTGTATGTAATGATCTTAAAAGCAGATGTCTTGTGTAATTTTGTCTTAGGTAATGTGCTTATGAGTTATGAAAACATTTTCTCTCAGTTTCTCACAAGCAAGATAGCTTGCTTCTGAAAGCAGTAAAACCAATCCTGCTTCTATGTTATGAAATACTTAAACCATCAAGCTGTTAGCATAAGAGGTGCCTTTGACGCACTTTTACACAAGAAATTTACCCATTTCTTAGAGTAGGAATCAAAATTTCTCTCTTTGTGGTATACCTCATGCTAACCCAAATTTTGCAGCCCCTTATAATATAATTTCTTTGTTTTTGTTTAATTGTGAATCTCAGTGGAAAGAAAATTGTGTAATTTGTTTAAATCATCATAAATAATATTAAATTATGAATTATCACTTCAAGTGTCAGATATTTCAAGTGTAAGCATGTGTATAGTAGGTTGATACAACATAAATAGCAATGTGAAATTGTGCAGCTTAATAACTCTTCCATTATCATTTTTAATTTTCTTTAGTGCAATGTTAATCATATTCTTTGTTTAATGAACATAATTATTGTCTTAAATTGTTTTGTTGCATACAGCGCATATTCCATGTGGGATTAGCTATTGATGATTTTGTCCTGGGATTGTCATTGTTTGGTCCTCTGTTGCCTTGGTTGGCTGTGTGCTTTGGTGAAATGAAGTAGTACCTGAAGAGAATGAATGTACTTTCATTCTCAATCAATTCAAATTTTTACTTGTATATTAAACCTTTCCCATCCAAATTTAATTGCAAGGATTAAGGAAAGGTTCATGTACTTTGCAGGATAAAGTCCTGCGGCTGATCCCAAAGGAATAATAAATGTGATAAATAGTGACATGACTGGGACTCGAACTCAGGTCTCCCACTTTTTGGGCAGGTATTCTAACCACTGAACTACCATTTTGCATCTGCAATGCAGCATGGTAGTTCAGTGGTTAGAATGCCTGCCCGGAAAGTGGGAGACCTGGGTTCGTGTCCCAGTCATGTCGCTATTTTTCACACTTGTTATTCATTTCAAATTTAATTGTATGTACTGTTGTTCTTGGGAGTTAGGACCAGGAATGGTTATGGGTAGATTTTCTGTGACATTTGCTTTTAAAGTATGAATGGATTTTTTTTTCTATGTTGGTAAACAGCAGATGTAAAATGAAAATGTCTTGTTGAATAGATGTCAATGAGGGAATGTTCCTTGCTTTATTTTTGTCAATTGTTTGAATTCCTCATCTGTCACTCTTAAGCAATTCAAGAGTGACCATTGATTTAAACCTTTTTAAAATGGTTGTAAATTAAGTTTTTTAGATAGCCTCTGGTATGTGCATGAAATTAATTATGTACAAAAATGAAAGTAATAAGGTGGCTTATGAATTATTTACAAAGTGTGTTAAATATATCTATAAACAAAAAACTCTGCTATCTAAGGAAATATTATGGAAAGAATTCACAATATTGGTGTTTCTCTTTCTCTGTAGCACTCCGACACAGCGAAGATGATGGAACTATTAAGAATTCTACTCCATGTAAGGGTGGTGTCTTGAAAGAATATGATTCTAAACCAAAGAATAAGAAACATGTATCATCAGCTAGTGCAGTGTCAGATTATGGAGTGGGCCCACCTCAGAAGGCGGTTGAGTCTAATGGAACCACTGTGTGCAATGAGGAGTACAATGAAACACCAGTTATAAGGACGACTCCAATCTGCAAAGTTTCTAAGACAGATGCAGAGAAAATAATTAAAGCATCTTCTGGAAATAAATTTAATGTATTACAAAATGCTTATGAGCCAAATTCAATCAATGCACCAACATGTGTTAGGGTGAATTCAAAGTCTTCAAGAAGTGCAAGGACGGTACATTTAGGTGCCGCAAAGCCATCAAGGACAATTCATCTCAATAAAGCAGTTCCAATAAAATCTGGATTTAGATTACAGTTGATCAGTACTTCAAATTGCATAGTTTTCAAAAGGAATTCTAAATGTGTTTTAAATGCTACCTCAGAGCTTAAAGTTCGCCATAGAAGAAAGCATAGGAGGAGAAGCCACAAGAAGGCAATGAAAGCGAAGAGTTCAAGAAAAATGGTTCCTATACTTCCAAAAATTCCATTGACAACAGCACCAATAATTGCTCCATGTCCATCAGTAGCTCCATCCCCTTATGTTGCATTAACACCATTGAAAGCTGTCTATAGGAATAACACCATTGATGGAGTTCCATGTCAGTTGAAGGTGAGCAGAAATTTTTAGTTCCAAACTTCTAAATTGTCAATCTTGGAATCGATATATTTCTGTTCAGTCTAAACTTTGGTGGTTTTTATTAGAGTATGAGGAATAACTTTATTTAGAATTAAAGATTTGTCTTTACTTGAGGGGTGTCCCATTTTAGTAATTTTATTCTAGGAAACTTATTACTACTTTTTATTTTCTATATTTTGGTAAAAAACCCAGATATATTATCAAATTTGTTATTATTCCAGCTGTTATCAGTTAGAAATAATTATTGTCAGGCTTGAGATCAATATCAAGGATTGAGTCATTCAATTTATAAATTTATTTGTGCAATCAAACAAACTCATCTTTCAATTTGAGGTAACAAAATATTTGATAGATATTTCAAAATGTCCTATTTGTTGATCCAGGAAAAACTTCTTACAATTTTCATGTTTGTTGCATAAGACGTGAATCCATTTTCTGGCATAATTTTTACAAATAGTTTATATGCCATGGAATACAGTATTTTGTGTTAGTTCTTTAATAAAATCTTATGAATGAAAGCAGTTTTCTATTGAAACGATGTTCTTAGTCATGTGATACTATTTTAATGTGATTTTTTGATTTCCTGGATGATATGTAGTTTTTAAACTTCATTTGTGAATTTATATTTTATAATTTTGTGTGAAGCTTTGTATTCTTCACAACTGTAATTTGAGGACTTTACTATTGAAAGATATAATTTTTTTCATTCCGAGGTGGAAATTCCTATTAAAGTTTTTGATTGGAATGTACCAAATGGTAAATGTTACCTTTTTAATTGGTGTTTGCAAGGTTGAAGAAATTCCTTAGCTTTCTTAAGTATTTAAAATAATCTTCTTCTTAAGTATTTCATTAAATGTTAGCTAGAGAAATAGTTACTAGAGAATCAAGAACTATTAATATATATACTCTGGGTTCTAAATCTTAAGAATTATTACCTCAAGCATATTC
The DNA here is from genome assembly GCA_000376725.2 of Ladona fulva. Taxonomy (NCBI): domain Eukaryota; kingdom Metazoa; phylum Arthropoda; class Insecta; order Odonata; family Libellulidae; genus Ladona; species Ladona fulva. The sequence continues at coordinate 1,344,952 of KZ308292.1, read as the reverse complement.
TTTTACAGTTTGTTTTAAATGTGAGGTTAAGAATACTTTAAGTGAATCTAAATTATAAAATAAATTGAACTAATTTTAAATATTACTTGAACACATTTGTGACAGCATGCACTGGTGGGTCACAGTAGTAGTGACCATTCTCAATAAATTTGTATTTATTTTCTAAGTTTATACTACAACAAAAATTGCTTCCACTATGAACATGTTAAAACATGATACTTTTTTAATTTGATGGAAAATTCAATGAAGATTCTTTTATCATCCTGTTTAGACAAATCACAGCAATCCTGCATGTCTGAAAGGGCCTAATAGGATCGGCATAATACAAATGAAACCATCAGAACCACCAGTTATGGAGGTTCTGAACATCGATACCTCTCAAAACAATATTCATCCAGAAGCGAGATGCAATTCGATGGTGTGCAAACAGTTAATTTTATCTAAGAATCCACCTGAAGTTAGGGTGAGTCATATTCATGGAAATAGTGTTGCTGTACTACCTGTGATGCCTTCAGCAAGAGTACCTGATGTTCCCTGGGCTCCAGTGCATCCAAGGCCATTAGGGGTAATTATTCTTTCATCAGTTAAATTTTTAATTTGTTAATTTTGTTGTTATATTAGTTTACTACTTTTTTTACAGATTTATCACTTTTGAACTAATTATACCTTTCCAAGTTGTTGAAGATGTTGCTTAGTGAATGAATGAATCCAGTTATAAATTTTTTCCCTCAAAATCCTTTCTTTATTTCCTTCCTTCCTCTTTGACCAAACTAATGATACAGGGCTGAGATAAATTAGGAATCCATTTTTTAAAACTGAAACTTCATTTTTCTCACTTTATTACTTCATAAAACAGTGATCTCTAATTTGCGATAGAACTTGCTTATTATCATGAAAACTTAAAACACTGAAATTATATACCTCTAATAATTCAACCAAGCAGATTCATTCCATTCATAGGGTTTAAAATTTGAATTTAATGTATTGATGTCAGCATGATGCTACTTGATCACAGTCCTTGTATCATGTCTAATTTACTGGTCCTGACAGATAACGTGAGTACTGTGGTAATTCATGCTAATGTTGCTGAATTTAGGAATGAGTTTGACTGTTCCATGTTATCTAGTAAAAATACTTGAATATTACCATCTTCGTTGATATCTCTGCCTACTACATCTTCAGAAGAAACTTTCTCTTCATGGTGGTAGTAAACACTTGAGATAAATTCAGTGACTCCGATGAAATAGAAGTAATTGCTGATTAAAATCTTTAGAGAATGTTAACCATATCCACTGTTTCAGAATTACTTTGAGAAAACTCAAGGCAGAAACACTGACACTTTAATTCTACCATGTGTACTGTCACCCCGGAATCTGCAAACGTGACCAATAACTCAGGCTAATAATAGTGCTAATATTCCAAGCAATAAGTTGACATATATGTTGTTACTCTTTTAAGTGGAGATGATGATTATACTTCTGACCAGTTTCATATTTCATTCAAAGTATCAGGTATTACACTGTTGTTAAAAGTGTGATGTAATGGTTTAGTAAAGGGGAAACTTATTGCTTATGGGTATGCTTGCGGTTGTAACAGGTATGCAGGAATATTTTTGTCTTATCAAGGCACAATAACTAAAAGTTATCTCCTGAAAAGTAGTAGAAGTTTTCTGTTCAACTGTTGTGGATTTTCAGGTTACCATTCATGATCAACATTAGAACATCAGTAATTGCCCTCTAAATTAAGCAATGTCAGATTTCTGCAGTCCTAAGTCTTTACATTTTTTAGAGATTGAAATGTTTATTTTAAAGAATCATAAAAGATGTTCCGTACGTCTGTAACAGATAGTGATTAAAAACGGTGTGTTAAACAAAATAAAATGATTTTGTGGTAAGGCTACAAAAAACTGCCAAAAAATTTCATAGGCTGAAACAGATAATGTTAACCTAAAATGTTATTTTGGTAAGATGGTTTAGTTTAGCTTTCTCTGACAAAATTGAGCAAATATTTAGGACTAGCACAGTATTTTATTATACTTAACCCTTTGTTAGTCATGCCAGTTTTATATACTTCAATAAAGAGATTCTGGATAAAAGATCTGTATTCCACAGAAATATCTCAGTTTAAATGCATGAATCCAAAGAGATGAATACAGATTCTTGGTGCTCCTTCAGCTCAGCTATGTTCAGGAAGAAATATGCTCATCAGAAAGAACTAAAATTTTTTTTGCAAAATTCTTATGAACATGTGTCGTAGAGCTACTGAAAAACTTAGGGTAATAGATATAATAAACAGGATCAAACTCCATAAAATTTGGTAGAAATCTACACCATGTGACTAATGGAGGGTAAAACTTAGCCATCTGGTAAAAGTTCATTAGCTCATGACACCACTTTGGTATCTCTGGAAGTGTAAGTGTTAATGTAGTATTTTTTATTTGATGAAAATTCAATGAATCCTGATTATTATATGTATGATACTTTCTAGCATTTCCATGACCCAATAGATAATATGTTACTAATCCTTCGGAAATTAATAATGTTGGTCATCCATGGCTTACCATTTTAAAAATATTACCAACTATAAATCCTAAGTGATTAACAAGATAAGGAGTCTTTTTTTATGTTATTATTTCATTATAGCATTCAATGTAGCAATTACAGAATTACTTTTTTTCCATCTTAAAAAACATTGTGAATTAATTTTTTCAATTAACAGCACTGGTTGCAAGTTTTTGTATACATTTTCTGTCAATGATTCATGTAAACATACAACTGTCACATGTAACATAAAGTTGATGAATGTTATTTACATATGGTGATAATACTTTCATCCAATTATTTCTGTAATGCTGTTTTCTTTCTTTTTCAGATGTGCACGTTACAAGCTAGAAAAGTTGGAGGGCTGGTTTCTTCAGATAGGGATCTTAATAATGTTTGGCTCTCTATGAAATCAACTATTGTGGAGCCAGATGCATATAAAACTACTGTGTTGTGTAGTGCCTCTTCGTCACAATCCGATTATCATTTAAATCATAGTTCATCCATCAATACCATTCTAGCCAATATAACATCCAATAACTGTTCTCGTAACTCTTTGTGTAAAATTTCTAACTCAAATCTTAGACTGTTTCCTCATATTATGAATAATGAAAAAGCAGGTCTATCTGGTATAATTGATACATCATCATCAGTGATGATGTTAGGTTCAAATAATTCAAAAATGCTGTCAAATTCTGATACTTTTTTGCATACAGTTAAAACTACATCTGTGATCAAACATGATCCTCCTAATCCCATCACACAACCTTATCCTGGTATTTTTCTTCAAAATCAGAATTTTTTACTTCCAAGGAATTTCAAGGTCTCTTTGAAGAAAAGAAAGCAAATCCCTATAGTTAGTAGTGCTGCAAAAAAACTGAAAGAGAAAGAAAGTGATGAAGCGACAGAAACAGGTTGCAGGAATACACAAAATGAGGCTTGTTTTCAAAAAAGTGTATCCATTCTTCGTTTTTCCCTTCCAAATGGAATTTCAAAACCTGTCAATAGTTACACTGAATTTTACACTGATGGTCAAGTTGTTCCTCAAAGTGAGATTGCATTGAATGTTGTCAAATCCATTGACATTTTCCCATCTATTGGAGATACCTTGTGTGAAGCTAATGGAAGACTGTCTGACCTAGATCAGCTAAAGAATGATTTCATGTCTGGATTTCATAATATGAAAATGGCACCTCATTTACCGGACAACAGTATCAAGTCAATATGTCGTAAAGGTAAGGTTTTAACCTGCTATTCTAGAATTTTTTCTAAGTATATGCTACTCTATTCACCTCCTTGCTGCAGTATCTCAAATTATGGCCTTGTTGATTGATTAGATTGTCAGTTTCAAGATTCTGGATCTTTTCTAAAATGTGCATGTGCATAATTACCAGCTCATTGTTATCATATTGGCTATATTGCTATGAACTAAATGCAGTAAAATCCATTCAAGATGCTTTTATTGGGATTGAGAAAAAATAAATAGCATAATATTATAATATATTGAGCATAATTGGACAGCAGTATAACTGGTATGTGACAACTTTTTTGTTGGAAACGAGAATGCTTTTTGGGTTCTTTCAATTTTTTAATAAGTTATTTACATCTTGAAAAAAAGGATCATCTTTAGTGTTCTTAATTTGTCACAGCTGAAGATTGGAAATCTTGAGTCCACTATTGTTGTGTAGTACTGGTTGCCTTATCAATTTTTAAAAATAATCTGCTTCTTGGACAAAGAGCGCCTTCCTTTGTTACTTCATTTTAGTCCTTTATCTCTTAAAAATGAAAAAATTTAAATTTTTCAGATGAGGGGGGAGTGTTTTTTGAACAGCAGCGGTAAGAAGCTGTCACAATCCCAATCTCTCCAAGACTAAGATCAACAGCCCACAAAAAACAGCATTTCCAATCTTGCTAATTCAGTTTTTTACAACAAGAGATTTCAAAGAAAAAAATGCCACCAAGTGATAATTAAATCTAATGTTCTGCCCTGAAATGAGTGATACTAACCAGAGAATCAAAATGAGAAACCTCTCATAAGGAGCAGATGGCAGAATGATGTTGAGAACCATGATAAGACCTATTTCATATTGAAGTACATTCCATGACATAGGTACAATGCCTTCATCCAAGGTTTTCCTATAAAATACTTAAAGAAGGGGAGCAAGCTCATTTGCCAGTGTTTGAATAACAAGCGATGGTATACCTTCTGGTCCCGGTGCTTTCTTCTTGTCTACCCCTCTCAACAACTTTCCTATTCCATCCACTGACAACTCGATTGGCCCCATCTTTGAATCAACCCATGTAGAAAATTCTTTCATGCGTCCATCGTCCAAAGTAAAACTTTCCTGGTAGTGTCGATTAAGTAAATTCGCTTTTCCCATCGATTCACTAATCATTAATCCCTCTTCATTAACAAGGCTGGGTACTGAAGACTGACCTCCACGAGATTCTTGGACATATGACCAAAACTCCTTCTGGTTGCCTCCTAAAGACTAAAAGGGTTTTAGATCTATATTGCTGAAACTCATTCTGTGATTCTTCCTTAACCAATCTTCCCACTTCATGTATTTCTGCTGCTCAATTTCAAAGTCTACTCCGAGCCTCTCTAGCCTCTTCATCCGAGCATGTAAAATCCTTTGCTTCCTATGCAACGCCCGCAACTTAGGTTTCATCCAATGTGGTTCCTTACACTCCCTCACGGTTTTAATTCGGACGAACATAGCTAAGCCTTCTTTAAGTATATGGAGGAACTCTATCCAGCTGTCCTCAACTCTATTACCACTCACAAAACAATAATAGTTGTCCCTATTTAGATCGATATAATCCCTGAATTCCAAAAATCTAGCCTTACGAAACATATAAACCTGCCGCGGAGGCTTGAGTGATTTTACTTTTTAATTACTGCAGCTATAATATCATAGTCTGAAATTCCGTCAATAATATTTAGATCATCAAACAAGTGTGAATGTGACGTGACTAATTAGTCTAATACATTACCTCGACCTTCGCAAATCGTCCTTGTAACTTTCTTATTAAGTTGGTCTAAAGCATGGAGCGAAAAAGTATCTATCAATGTCTGCGATATATTTTTCTCTCTACCAGAATACGAACTCGATAAATTATCCCAATCAATATGGGGAAGGTTAAAATCCCCTCCTATAACTATGATAGGATCCTTCATTTTCTTCCAAATAATCACTAATGATTCAGCTATTTCCGCTATACATTCGATCTTGCCATCAGGAGGCTGATAAAATGAGCAAAAAAGCACCTTCCTTCCGTTCCGTCCAAGAACCGAGATCCATACCATTTCACTTGTACCACACCATAAAAAGTCTACGTGCTGGTAGACAGAGGGAAAATGAAAATTGTGATGGGTCTCTTCCCCATAGGCCTGGGTTCGAGAGAAAATTGACAGGAAAGAAATAAATTTTGTTTAACACCATCGTTTTCGTGCGATCATGCAAAACCATACCTGGCATAGTGGTAGTGAGGTTGAAAGTGGGACCAATGGTCCGGGGTTCGAGACCTCTCTATGAGACTTTTATTCTTCTTGTTTACTTTTCTCTTTTTGTAGTAAATAGTATTGTAATAATAGCATTTACATTTCGACGTATAATGTTTTAGCAATATAGCAAATATGCAATGTGGGATTGTACAGAGTCACAGTTACTAGGGGTGCCTAATTTCTGTTTTATAGTGCAGAGAAACTATTTTGTTTTTTCTTTGCCTTCTAATTTCAAGAAATGACTTTCCTGTGCTTGTGAGGTATTTTAAAGCTTTCTGGTGATCAATGAGAATAGTAAGTGCTCATGCAACTGAAATGATGAAAATTATTAACCTAATTATTAATTTGTCTAAGTGAAACATATCATTATTTTATATCAAAACTTTGTGCCCAGGCAACCTTCCTGCTTGTTGTGTCTAGGGCTGGCTCTTATACGTAAACAATATCATAATAAACCTATGAACAGTTCGCTTTTTTCATACCTTAAGTGCCTAATAATCACCACGTGTCTAACATTTGGACAAAATTATTCTTATTTGTGGATGTGGAACACCCTGGAAAACTGAAAATATTCCCCTGGAAAACTCAGGAAATTTCTTAGTACATGGATAGTGGACACCCTGTTTTTTTATTAAATTTACATTTTAGATTAAAATTATTTAACTGCAGCATTGAGTTTATAAGTGAAGATGTGGTAAAATTTTCATTGCTTGTATCATTGGGTATTATAACATTCCATATAGTCCATATTCATGAAACAGGTAAAATCTTTCAGATGTCATACCTTACAGGTAAGGTTTATTTTTCCTCATCAATGACTGAAATGCTTCTAATCTCCTTTCTTGCAGCCTCTTATTCAACCTATTTATTTCCCAAGCCTATGTCATGTGTGATGAATGAAAGGATCTCATTCTTGTTTTTTTTCCAACTAATATAATTTCTATAAGTCCTAAGAAAAAGATAGGAAAACAAATTATTTTGTGTGGATTTTTACAAATTTTTCAACAATCTCATTTCAACTATACTCACTTTCCCAAGCGTTTCTCTAACTGTCCAAAGCTGTCCAAAAAGTAGGATTTCGGAAGGCCCCCAAAATAGGCATCTGTTTGGCTGATGACCTTGTTTGATGTGAACCATTGTCTTCCGAGCCATTTTTTCAAGTTTGGAAATGAAAAGAAGTCACTGGGGGCCAAATCTGGTGAATATGGTGGATGTTGTAATAATTTGAACTTTAATTCCACAATTTTGGCTATCGAAGCTGTGCAGGTGTGCTCCTGTGCATTGTCTTGATGGAAGAATCTTTCTCTTTTTTAATGAGTATTTTTTCTTAATTTCTTCATTCAACTGGTGCAATAATGACATGTAATTCTCTCCAGTTATTGTTTGACCCTTTTCCAAGCAATTGATGTAGATGATTCTGTGTGCATCCCTAAAAACTGTGGCAATCACCTTGCCGGCTGATTTCACAGTCTTTGCCTTTTTTTGGAGCCCGTTTGCATTAAAAACCTCATTGTTTTGACTGTTCCTTTGTCTCTGGAGTGTAGTAGTGTATCCATGATTCGTCCACAGTTATGTATTGACCCAGAAAATTGTCAGGATTGCGACGGAAAAGTGCCAAAATATCTTCAAGAGCCAACTACACTATTGAATTTATTCTCCTCTGAGAGCAAATGCGGCACCCATCTTGCTGAGATTTTTTTCACTCAATTTTTCATGCAAAATAGTGAACACTGTACCTTGCGATATGCCTGTGTCCTTAACTATTTCCTGCGCTTTGATCGATTACTCAAAACCATATTGTGGATACTGTCAATCATTTCGGGGGTAGTCACTTCCACTGGACGTCCTGAACGATGTTCATCTTTTGTGGATGTAGGGCCATGGTTAAACTCATTTACCCTTTTGTAATCAGTAAACACAGGAGCAGATGTGACATCCAACTTCATCAAACTCAGCTTTGATCTCTTTCGCTGTATGCCTTTTAAATATAAGTGTTTAATCACTGCTCAAAACTCACTTTTTTCTATTTTTCCAAATAAACCAGTTTTTGCTTCAACTGACAATAAAAATGAAACCATGTGATGGGTATAACTGAGAATTTAACATCCATCAAGTGAGTAATGATGCTTACTGAGAAAAATTTGATGATACTACGACTGCCATATCTTGGATTTTATAAGGACTTATTGAACAACCCTTGTAAAATCACTTGAACACTATTTTAACTCTCCCATCGCCATCATTGTTTATTCAAGTAAAATTTGCATCAAAAGATTCGTTGTTCTCTCCATCATCATTTGTTAAATCCAAAAAAAATTTCTTTGATAATGCTATTTTCTTTTGTGATACTACAATACCATCTGTTGAATCTTCTAAGGACTTACTGAACGACCATTGTATATTCTGCTTGAGACTTGAGTTGATTTTAGTATTCTAATGTTGTCTCTAATCCACTATTTTGTGAACTTTCAGATTTTTTATGCAAGTAAATGATAAAAAATAAAGGCATTCTCTCTTCAGAGATTAGGATTGTTCGATGTATGTTTCATGAATTCACCAGTTCTTTTCACAAAATAAATCCTTAATGAATGCCTGCCTATTTTTGTCTCATCCTATGTATACAGTGTTTTTTGCCTCAATGTGCTAAAAGAGGATGCTGCAACAATACGACACAATGGCCTCAAACCTGATGTTAATCGGATGACATTTCAGAATTATGTAATGCAATGTTTGATTTCTTCAACATTTCTCAGAAGATCATTGAATAATTATTTGACTGTCAAAATTATAGCCCTATATGCTTTTTGACTGAAAACTTTATCCACTTGGAGACTCAAGAAAATGAATGTAGAATTACTAGTGCCAGATGTAACTTGTGTAGAAACAAACTTTTTATCAGATTTTTCTAGTTCTTCCATCAGTATTCTTAAGTTACTTTCAAACATTCTGAATCTAATGTTTGGATAAGAAGAAGGGATAATTCGTCTGTAACTGTTTCCTGGAGTGTATCCACAAGTTCCTTTGCTTTCACCTCTAACTAACATTCTCTGTTTCCTGTTATCCAATCAAAAAATTCGTTTTCCCTGTCCTTCTGTAGCTCACCACTACTGGACCATCAACAGTATTTGGCCAATTGCATTGAAAAATGTGGTTACCTACTATTTATTTGTTGCCTTTACTCAGGAAAGCTGATAGCAGGAAATTTTCTGAGAATGTACAGAATTTATTTCTTGTATAAACCAATAACCCTTTGATTTTCAATTCCTTGTTCCTTTGTGGAGTTCACTTTTACATTCCTACAGACTTTTCAAGAGGTATATTAACTTTTTAAATTAGTAAATGAGGATGAAATTTCGCTGAATAAACATTTTGTAATTCTAGAGGCAAATACAAATGTAAAATTCAATACAATATATTTTAAAATAAAATCATTACTGAAAATTAACTGAAACTAAAGAATTGAATTCCTGGGCAAAAATCCCTTGATCATAAGCTGATTTTGAAATCTTATAATGTAATCTTATTTGGACTCCCCATATGAAACTATATTTTCAGCTTGTCAGAAACATAATTAGTGGTGGCTAAGTGACAGTCCTTGATCTTCTATTTTCCAAACAGATGCTTTAACATTAAGCTACCACTGCAAAACAGTTTTCTATGTTTTTTTGGTGCATTTTGGCAAATGGAGATTGAAATTTAACTTCTTCGCAAGTCAGCCTTTTTCACCTCTGTTTATTTTGTAGTTCTTTACAGGAATGTTCCTCAACATGGAAAATAAATTCAATTTCCGTTATCTGGAATTGAGCAGTGTATTCTGTGTATGATTGTATTTTCATATTTTTTCATCCAAAATTCTACTTTTGCAGCATCTGCTACATCAATACCGAATGTTCGAATAGCATCAGTCCCTGGAACTGTTCAAGTAAATGCACCTCAGATTGCTTACTTGACTGCTGCACCAGTTACATTTCAACTCAGACCTCAGGTCTGTACTGGTCTATGATATCTGATTTTCAAGAGCTATTTGCCTCAAAACATCCTTCTTTGAATTCCGAGGTTATTATTTCTGGTACAATTTTATTTATTTTTATTGTCATTTTTTATTTGAAAGCATTTACTTCCTTCTGCAGATCATGGAAGTTAAGAGTGTTTTGGGGATTGTGTGTATTTTCTTTTCATGATATCTAAAGAATGGGTTCCTCATTACTCGAGTTTGGACTACTGGAAACTACAAGGTTGACTCTGTTCAACAAAAAATTTTGTTTATTGTCTTAGGCTGAAAAGTATTTGAACTATCCCTTTATGATTTAATATTAAGGTGTTGATTTTGCTTTTAAATCTCTTTTCCCCCATTGCAACATTTCTTTCGTTAGTAATGGATTAAAACATTTTTCGTTGCACTTTCTAGTGCTCAGAAAATTTGCTCATAATTTTTTTATTTAGTAAAATTATGTTAATTATTGAATTATTAATGCTGAATTCTAAAATTAAAAAAGGGTTGTAAGAATTTATATAATATCAGTTTTGAAAGTAAATGTAACCAAAAGTGCAAGTAACAAAGCTTGTTAATTGACTTGATTCTTGAGCAGTTATATTTGCATATTAGTACTATTAAGGCTACCAGTTGAGGCCTATTTACCTGCACATTTAATCTAAATGCTATTTATGGAGGACTAAAAGGTGTTATCATGATAATGATAAAAACATCTTTATTGGAAAAATGTCTCTTTGAGAAAACTCTGACCATATCCCTATATCTACAAACACTAATGCTCAAATTAGTTTTTGAATCTGGAAGCTCGGTGTTGTAGTAGTAGTATTTTTAAAAGTACTTTGACAGCTGAAATCATTTAGGAAATATGGACCCTTACTGATAATTGAACCCAGGACCACTTTCAGCAATGGTGAACCACTTGGCTATCTGAGAGCCTGAACTCAGTGTTGTTTGGCTAACTGATGGTAGCCAACATGTAGTTGTTACTTAATCCTTTCTATATTCCTATTGGCACATAAATATTGAAAATAAATATGTTCTGATTGGCAAAAGCTATGAGTAAAAGTGACTCTGTAAAATTTGAAAGATAAGTTTATCACTCTTCCCACTGAAGTGCATTTTTTTGTTGCTATCCTTCAACTCAGAGTCTTATTTGTTGATAAGAAGGAATTCTTTGTCCTGTCATTTTCCTCGGTTGATGAGGGTTCCAAAATGCTGCTCTCCTTGAGAGGGACTCGTTACTCAAATTCATCATTATGCTTTTCTCGTTATGTCTGGTGAAAAGTAATGTATATCATGGCTATCTGTTGTAAGTTTAGTAATTGTGAATTATTTTTTAAGACAATGACTTTAACCTATTTACTATGGAATGTTTCTTTTTTTAAGTAAAAGTAAAATTATAATTATGTTTTCGTAGAAACTTAAGTATTTAGCAAGTAAGCATAAGTCCCTGTTATCAATAATAATAATGATTGGGCAAATGTTAGTTTTACCTAGATAATAAAGGATAATAAAAGAGTGACCTCTCTTATTATTATCCTTTATTTCACCTGCATGAGTATCCATATCCAAAATTGGAACCCAGGACCTTTGTGCTGCAAATCCCTATGCCACCAACGCATTTAAAGGCTCTTTTCAGAGAATTTATTATGATATTCAACCATGTGGCTGAAGTATTAATTTTCATGCAGAAACAATAGCTATATCCTTTATGATCTTACGATCATTGTAGGCTTTCAATTAGTTAAAGGATGTAATGATTGCATTTAGCCATTATGTGTGGATGACATTTGATGGTTCTCTTTTCATACTATTGGTAGATGAGGTATTGAAAGTAACTTTTCGATACATAATTCTAGTATAATATAAAAATGTGTCAGTAATTTAATCTTTTCCTTTGCAGATGCTTGGTGAGATACAACTTCAGTCCAAAGCCAATCAAACAGCATCTTCTTTTCCTTTAAAATTGATAAGTCCTGCACAAAGTGTTACATTAACAACTGCTAGGGCTGCATTGTTGCAACCAGAAAAAGATGAGTCTTGACTCTAGCATTCTGGATGACAGATCTCAGGAAAAATGTACCATTGCATGTATTTAATTTCATAGCCTTGTATGTTACCTGCACATAATTGCAGTTGTATATTTGTATTCTAGAATGAATATAAGGGTCATGTGTGTGTGTGTGTGTGTGAGTGAGTACATGTGATATGTATATAGCTCTTTGTATATGTTCTGTAATTATTGGTATGAATCATTGTTAATTGAAACAAAGGAGATTATGTAAACTTAAGGTATTAAAGGTTTACTGGATAAATTCATGGTAATCCAAGCCAATTGGACCAGATGTTGTAAATTTTGATCTGAAAGAACTATTGACTTCCATTAGAAATTTGTCTGTTTCTCAAGGTTTATGAAAGATGGAATTACAAATAGAGAATGCACTATTTGAAGATTATAATTGCTGTTTTTAGTAGAAGAATTTACTTCTACTAACCAAGCATCTTTTGTATTTCAGATTCAATAATTAAGCCTTTAGTGTTGCAAATGATTTGCACAATTACGTATGTTTCATATTCCTCTAAAATTGTAAAATGCGTGATGTTCTTGATCTTGTAAATGAAAGTGAGAATCAATCAAATTTATTTAACTGTATATAGCAGCAGAAACATTCTGGTGTTCAGACAACAAAGCAATCAAATCATTGTTAGTTTGGAGTAAAATTATAATTTTAATTATAATATTTTTGTCATTTGTATTGTTATTGAAATGAAAAATTGACTGATCAGTGAAAGAGGAAACTGCCTCTATCTAGGATAAAATTATGTTTTTTAATGTTTAAGTTTTCACCGTTATAAATTTTATTTTAAAATGATAATGAAATGAAGAAATAGATTATTTGGACTTACTTTTGATATAGCACCTTAGGGAGGAAGTAATGAACTTGTATGATCGTGTAAGCAAAATATTTATGCAAATATTCAATATGTACTTATGAAATGGTTGATGTTCATGTGAACTTATGTTTACTCACAGAGAGTGAATTTAAGTGGATATGCACATTACTCTGGCTTATCATAGCATACACATTCTTTCACAGGAATGCAGTTCTGAATATGAGAATCTCTCCCACTGTACAAAGATCATGTGAATAATTTCTTCAGCAGAACAGCTGAGAGTTGTAATGTGGTTATATATAATGGAAAAGATCTTTGAAGAAATATTGTTTGAGAGCTCTTCTTAGTACTGAAATTTTTTCTATAGGAAAAATGTTTGTATTGGAATGTTGGGATATATCATGTTTTCTTAATTAATCAAAGAATTTTCCATTTATTTTAAGTGATAATCATGATCAACTAGGTAATATTTCAAATTACTTGTAATAATTTTCATTGAAAATTCCTGGTGAAAGTAATTTATTGCTGTAATCCTATATAAACCTTAGACCATGAGCATTTTTTGTCATCAGTTTGAACTATTAGATTTTTCACAGATAAAATGCCATTGCAGGTTTTGGTCCTGTGCCTTGCGCTTGTATTTGAATGTATATAGTATCTCCTATTTGGGTTTTTGTTCATTCCATAAAATTTAAGAGTTTTATTACTCTTTAAATTTTGCTGATCTGGAAGTCATCAGGAGTATATCTAAAAAATGATACATTTTCCATGTTTTAAGTGTAATTCACAGCCTTTTTTGTCATTTTGAGAAGTAGTAAAAAGTTCCAAGGAAGAATGGACTTGAAAAAAGTCTGACGGGACGTCAGTGACTGGGTGTGCACCATCTTGCGCAAAGTCATCCTTACCCATTTTAGTTAGTAAAAAGTTCTTCAGAAAGTGGTCAGTCACAACTGAGATGACTAATTTTTTTTGCATGATATAATTTTCTTGGTGTAATTATGAATTAGTGATGAGAATGCAGTAAAATGAGTCCAGTGAACTCAGTCTAGTTTTGAAGGGACAGAGAAAATTTGAGATGCATGGAAATGTGAGCTTCAGAATATATATCTGCATTTCAGTTGACCTCTAGATTATGATCAGATATGATTATTGTTTAACTTTCAAGGAAATAGTAAAGATTAAGAGTCCATTGTCTAATAAATAGGAGTTGTTATCCGGTCATTAATTTTTTCTTTTACAATTCTTTTCTTTGGGAACTATAGTAGTTATAGTATCTACCTATTCTGTAGAGGGTTCTGATCATTCGTCAATTTTCTTAGATTTCACTATGTAGCAAGAGGATGTTACTTGAGGCAGATTTTTGTCTGCAAAAATCAGGACAAAACCTTCTGCATGGATTGAATGTCTGGTTATTCTCTTGTGAAAGGAGTGTAAATACAATCATGAAGTTCATGTTGTAAAATTTTCGGTTTTGCTTTCAAACTTCAGTTGATTACTATCTTCAATAACAGGTGTTTTAAATATTTTGAACTATGCTTAGTGATATGAAACTATTACAAAATTTGGATTTGGATCCTAAAATTTGATCCATGGATCACTGACTTGGGGGTATGAACGAAAGGTGAAATGTTGTTGTTGTTCTTGTTATTCCTTTGGCATTTTCGTAGGTTTTCAACCTACTAAGTTACCTTCCTTTCCTTTATCCTTGAAATAGCATGCTTTTAATTACTTATAACTGTTCCCAACATGTATCATTATCATTCTGTTCATTACATAACTTTCTCACTGAACCATCAATCTTTGATTTTTCTAGTTCTGTAGCAGATTTCACTAAAACACTGTTACTCTTGTATAAGTTGGCCTATAAATGCAAAATGTTGATGACAAGAATATGAAGTCAACTTACACTGAAGAGGTATTGCAGTCAGTGAAATAAAAGACGTTGAGGTATGAGTTATACTTCTATGAAATCTCTTTTATAGAATATAGCTGTTGATAATGAAATAATTGAAATAAATATTATGTACTGCTTACATCACTCCTGTAATTTTTAATGGATTTGATGTTTGAAACGAAATTATTTGGAAAGAAATGGATAATTTTGTGGTCAACCTAAATGTGAGATTGTCATATAAATACATCTTATACAGTAAATGCATTGGTCAAAATCCCCTATTTCCTTTGATCCAATGTTAGCTAAACTTTTTGCACTATTAATTTTGGCACTTGATTCAACACTGGAAGATTCTACTTTCCTTACAAAAATGCTATCCTAATTAATCCTTGAAATGATGTGCATTATCATTTTTTGTTACATCCTAAACCTTGAAATTAAGTATATACTTTTCTTAAGGTAGCCACTGAATGCCTTGGGTTAATGTATTTTCATTCTTTATTACTGGATTCCTTTCTTAGTAAATCATTTTCTTTCATTAAAAAAATTGCTTTTTATTGGGTAAATAAAGACTTTCTCTTTAAACTTAATGTGATAAAAGGACCTTAAAGATAATTTTTCAGTTTTGTTTATGGTTTACATAAATCGATTAAATTCTCTCTATATGTCACGCATTTCTTATGAACATAAAATATTATGCTTCTAGGAAGCTCTAAGGTAGATAATTGTATAATAGCTGTGAATATTTAGAATGATAACGTCTTGCATACAAATTAATGGAAAAAATGTGAAGTTTGTAAAATGCTTTATGATTTATGAATATTGAATGGATCAATTCTCATCCCATGTATCTTTTAACAGTCATCATAATCTTGAAAAATAACAAAGAGAAACTTGCTTTCTCTTTGAAACTATCATATTTGTGGCTTTTTTATTTTTTAAACCTAAGTATAAAATTTGATTTTTATAGGGTAGACAATTATTTATTTTCCTTATCATTTGTTTAATGTTCCTAATCTCTGTACATTTATCCACTTGCTTTTCCCAGTTGTATTCAATATTGAATTAATTGAAAAACAGAGCAGTGTACTTTTTTGGATACAATGTTATTATGCATTAAAATTCACTAATTTGAAACTGATAGGAGCATAAAGCAATTGATTATGATGTTTTTCTTAGCTTGAAATTATTGATACATCTATTATGATTCTTCAATTTAACCAAGTTTTTCAACTGGCAACAACTTTTTGATGCAGGAAATTAGATAAGAATGTTACTTCTGTTCTTTTGAAAAATATTTTTGGAAAATACATTTGCATTTTCTTCCCACAGAATCGATGAATAGTGGCTTTCTAAATTTTAAATGTGAATCAAGTTTTTAGTTTAGTTGAATTGTGTGTTTCCATTAAAGTTGCTTCCTTTTGTAGTTAATGCTGTTTGCTTCTCATGTCTGAATAGAGTTATGTCCTGTAAGGGTAACTATAGCATGCACCATTATTATATGTATTAGTGTATTTGTCAGGAAGGAAAGATTCTTGAACCAAGGTTACAGACAAAAACTAAAAGAAGTCAATATGGTTAAAAGTAAATGTGAGAATCACAATCCCTCAAGATATGGTTTTGATATTCAGTATAACGTATCTAAATTAATGGTCATGATTGTGTGTGCAGTTTTGAAACATCACATCTAATTTATAATTACTCTGTAGATACTTATTTTTCATTTATGGGTTTCTTGCCATTGAGATGATAACAAGGTGGAAATACTTATCATCTTGTTGACTTTGTATTCTAATTTCAATTTTGGTACAAGAGAGCAAATTGTTTGTTCCATTTCTGCAACATTGCTTTTACTTAGATGTGGAAATTTCATGTCTCTTTCCCGTTCATTTTGACTCTTTAATCTACACTTCTCATGAGGTTGACAAAAGTTAATGGCCATAGGTTTTAGACATTGATACTCAACTTTATAATAAACTTATAACCTATTTATTGATGGACAATTATGTGTAATACAAAAGAGTAAAGGCTGAAAGAACCTTCCGGGCTTTTGTCTAAGATGTGATGATTAAAGATTTATTTAGATTGTACATTCTTTTTTAAACAGTTGGAAATTATCACTTGACAGAATTTTAGGCAGTATTTACTAGGACCATCACTGCAAATATGAGAGGAATTTTTCCTAAAAAACATATATTAGCAAAATAGAAATAGTTTAAATCTCAGAATCAATTTCATTTCAATTGAAGGTGAAAATTCCAGGATTAAAAATGTTAAGTGGCTTAAGAATACGTCTTACACAAATGTGCCTACTTTTACTAGAAGTTTAAGTTGGGTGTAGGTTATGTTATTGCCGCCATGGTCAAGTATCACTAAGATTCAACAAGTACCCTTTGTAATACTATACCGTTTTAAAAAGTGTCAAGTTCTCTGTGAGGAAATTAGGCATTTGTTCTAGTGAAGCTGTGGTTGTTATTACTAGTGACTACTTTTACTTAAGTTCGTTCAAGTAAATCATTTTTTTTACTTTATCGATCATTCTTTCCATCTCGAGTGTTGGAAATTGACCTTGCAAATTTACTAATATCATGCAAAGAGTTAGATAAAGCTAAGCAATTATATGATCTTCAGGTGTCATGAATACAAAGGTAGTATAAATAATTTTCCCATTAGTTATGAGTGAATGTGGTTTCTTCATGAAATGTAAATGAATTTTTGGGATGACATAATAAATTGTTATAACTTCCATTATTAAACTGTGGTCTGAATTTTCTGTTACTAAAGTAAATTTTATATACCTTGTATTTCTTTTCAGATTTAGTGGTGGCAATTTAGAACTATTGCCTTTACTCATGATGACATTATAGAGGCACAAATTTCATTAGTGTTTCAAACTTTTGTCCCTAGAAGATTTGTGAAGAAATCAAAAATGGGTTTTAAATTTAAAATTAATTAAGTGTAATCAAGTTAATTTTCATGGAAGCATTTGAAGGGTAATTTTTCTAAACAAATTTGTAATGCATGTGTTGTAAGCACTCATTTTTTTGGGCTTTATTTATTATATCAAGATGGTTCTTGTCAAGATATTGAGATTAAACTCATACAAATCAAGATAAGACAGTATATTTATATTTAGGAAAAAATTGATGTAATATAAGTTCTATTAAAATAGCAATGTTACTTTCACTTAAGATAGGGAAAAGCTGGCAATCGTGGTAAATTCATTCACCTAAAGCATTCCACATCTTTCTGATTATCCTATTGTAGTATTGTTGTTATTGTAGTATTGTTGAAAGTGCTGTGATAGCTAAGTTATTTTGCATGTAGGCTCCTACCCTGGAAATTGAACTTGGGACCCCTTTCACTGCAGTTGAACACGTTGCCTACTTGGCTATCCAGAAGCCCTTGTTATCCTATTCTTGAGATAGAACATGAAGTTTTACAGTATGATGATGCTCATGTGTCTACACATTCGTAAATGTCACAACTCAAGTACTGTAATCATGGCTACAACCCAAGATTCTCATTGAAGGTGAATGATTGATGAATCTGAAGATTTTCAGGGTATTTATAGGTTTTGTTGCCCTTCCATATTGATTATAAGATAGATTTTTGTATACCTACAATTTTTGTGTACCTTTTTAATCCTTGGTATCAAATTTTGATTTTCATATTGAAGTAAATACTGATGTTAATCCAGAGGTATTGCTAGATCATTCAGAGAAGCTTCCTAAAATTTTTATACTTTCAATCAAACCTGGATAGGTGGCATAATGCATATGAAATCCACAGCATATCTCTTTGTGGCCCTAATGAATAAGTACTAAATTAATTAACTCTCAAAGATATATCTATCATCTGAAAAAAGTTATTTGCCAATTCCTTTCTCAGCACAGATTTGTTGTTATGTTTCCCTTAACAAATTATGTAATTTGGGATGACTTTCTGGAGAGGAAAAGATATTGTCTAAACATTAATTGGACCAAATAATAAATGATGCTGATACCACATATCATTGCACTATACAATGAAAATGTATCTAAATGTGTTCTCCCCTACCTAACAACTTCATGATTCTAAAATTTCATTAATTTTTCAGTTGATAAAACATGACCTTAGCTGAAGGATGAAATCATTCCTTGAGTGGAATAGTCCACCTTGTTACCTTGAATACTTATAAAAATAACAAGATGTGGTTCAACAATTGAAAATTCACTACTTTATTACAAAATTCAATTGTAAAGGCTAAGTAAAATAATAAAGAGAAGACGTATACATATCTCATATTGTTTAACTCGACATCTATTTATCAAAAACATCTTAAAAGAAAGTATTGACAATATACATGAGATCTCGGTACAAGAAAACAGAAACATTGATGGTTGGTATTAGAGAAAACTAAGTTGTGTAGCTTAACAAGAGTAATATGTGAATCAACAGATGTTACCTTGGATGTTAATTCTGATAACTTACAGTTATGAAAAAAAATTAGCAATTTTGTAATGTATTTTATCCAAAAGCTCATAACTTTTAATTCCCAAATAATTTTCATAGCTCACGATCACTACTAAGTCATTATTTCTGGAAGCATAAAAACATTGAATTTGAATTGATTAACAGTTGAAAGCTTAATATTTCTGGCATCATGCTTGTGAAATTTTCCAAAAAAATTCACCAAGTCACTAAAAAATATTCTACAAACTGCTATCCAGGATTGCTTGATTTTTTAAGACTGATGGATGAGAATTGAAAAGTTCCTCCTTCAAAGATGGTAAAAATGAATTAATTCTATCCCAAGTGATTGTCCAAAGAGGAGAATAACCATCTGCAGTACTGAAGACTTTGGCTGAGTCCATCACTAGAAGCATGTTTTTCAGGGATTCAGGAATTGCCTCATACTGAAATTATATTGAAATAAAGGTTTTGCAATAAGTCAAATTAATATTTGTCATAAAATACCATCCAAGCATTCTTCAACTATATCTATTATGTAGAGACATTTAGAGGGGGAGATCTATCTGTTATATATAAATGCTTCTC
>KZ308292.1:1249919-1269417 GCA_000376725.2 Ladona fulva | reverse complement strand
CAAATTACCTGTAACAGTAAGGGAACTATCTGATAATAATTTTAGGACAGCAATTTATGATTTTCTGCTAGACAATCCTTTTTATTCAGTAAATGAACACCTGGACATAACGTTTTAAATTATATCCAAGAGATTTTATATTTTACTAAATTATACTCTTTGTATTGTATTTTTCAATGTGAATAATTGTATAATAATTGTATGTGATTGTATTACTACTCTATCACATCAAGAGTTTTTCTTGTTTATTTTATATAAAGACTTGTCCTATATTTGCTATCTTTAATCTTTATGAACTGATAAAGATTATTATTGTTATTATTATAGCTAAGAAGAAGTGTCTACTTTCATGAACAATGCTGAAATGGAATAAAAGGTCAGAATACATACCCTCGTGGATAAAATACTGCGAAATATTTTCCTTTATCTAGTGTTGAGAGAATCTAAATATTTTAGACTTCCACACCTTATTTTGCCTTGAATGGAAAGAAATCTTGCATCCAAAGAAGCTTCTCAGCGGTAAGAATGAAGTATAAATGATTTGATAAGGATTTACCCCTGCCACACCCCGAAAGGCGGCTTGCAGGGTACTAATGTAGATGTAGATGTTGCGAGATCCTCGAATCTTGCACCGAAACGGGCGACGGAAATTTCTTGCATAAGCGAACCCTTACATTTTCAGTTGGTGATTGACTTGACAATCGAGAGGCTATAAAGGGTGTCGGTGATGGCGGAACGATACGAAAGAGTTGTGCAATCACGTAAACTCGTCGGCTCTTAGTACCAGACGAGATCGCACCATCCCTAATCGACGAGCTATTATTTTCTATTAGAATCGGCTTGGACGTTGTAGGAAGCACTTAACTAGGTGCAGTTAATTATAAAATTTTCTACACTTCCCATTGATTTATTTATAAATGGAGTGCTTATGATGATGAAAGCGTAATACCACTTTACTCCTGTATACTTTACGTCCGTGAGGTTTATTTTTAGATTAGAGGTCATCTCGATTTCGTTAAAATTACAATATATTAATTCTCCAATCATAAGTCACGTGTCGCTTAGTAGGGCAGGAACTAAATTAGAATTCAAGGTTATTACAGGAATATATTACGTTGTGATTTCTGAAACAATCTCTTGCGGAATTACGTAAGTAACGACGACAAAAGTAATAATTAATGAGATTCGAGGAAATTCATTTATTCAAATTAGAAATATAATGCAATTGATTTCGAATTTGGTAAGCAAATTCCGTCTAACGTCGAAGATTTTCTTTAATTGCAAACTTGGTAAGAAAAGTTTTAAAACTATGAATTTATGACTATGATTTCTGTTTCCTTAATTCCGAATTCAGACGCGGTATTGTTTGGACATTGCAATTAAATCGATATTTTGGCAGTTTTTTTACCGTAGAGGAACAATCACCACACTAGCCAAGAAAAGAAAAATCGATCCTGGATATCATGGGTTCGATCCTAAAAGGCCCCCGTAATGGTTCTTCTCCCGTTTAAATACATTGCGCGGATTTTCGAAAATTCCTTTTGGGCATTTTTCCGTTATGATAGACAGTTGAAATTCACGATATCGTCAGAGAAAGTAGTTTTCTATGGTATGATTGTAAAGACTTGTCCCCGAGTTGCCATAGGTTCGATGTCTGTTCAAATTTTGCCCATTTGAAATTCAGGGGGCGGCTTTTTAATAATTTCTTCGGGGCACTTTCCAATAAGCCAGACAGCTAAAATTTTGCCTGTGCATAGGATTCTTGAGTATATTTTATATTCGAGGTTAACAATTTCCAAATTGTCCATGCTTCAGTGCCAAGGTGGGTTGAATATCCCTTCATATAAAATGTACAGGAAATGCGGATACTGTTTAGAGGTACTTCCCGATATGATTCCGCGTTAAAACCCAACGGAGAGTTGCTGGAGGAGCTTCTGAAACGTAATATGAATGCTTATTTCCTAGTGATCCTGAGTTTGATGGACTGTGGAACTTTTGCCCATTTAAAATACGCGGGCGGCTTTTCAATATCTTCTTCGGTGCACTTTCCATTTAGCATAAAAGCAAAATGTGCATCGAAAAGAAAGTTAGCCGAAATATGATTTGTAAATTATTCTGCGTGGTAAAACTGTAAACTTGGAAAGCCCATTACGATTTATCAACACTTAAATACAATCATATCGGCTATGAAAATTAAGAAATTATTTTCAAAGGAAAATTGGGAATTGGAAGTGATTTTGTTTACACCCGTATTTTAACATCTTTCTTTTAAGATGCAAAGAATTAATTGGTATATATTTCTGCTTCACAGTATGTTTTTTTATTGATTTAATTATTTTTGACGTTAAAACATCTGGAGACAAATGCTTTGCAAAAATCGAAGGGAATGCAGAGAGTTTTTGGAAAGATGCATCGAAAAAAGTATTCACCTGCCATTTTTCGTTATACTTACATAAGAAAAGGATAAATAGGAAAAAGAAACAATCTGTCTACGTCCACAAACTTTGTGGACAAAACAAAGTTTGTGGACGTAGACAGATTGTTTCTTTTTCCTATTTATTATGGAGAAGTTCCACCAAATATCGCCAGAAAGCATCCACTATATAAGAAAAGGATTTGAATGGGAACGTTATTGAGGAAACACCGAGATTTATTTCTGTGTAAATTCAAACACGTTATATTTATTAAAAACATATAAAAATTAATTTATATCACGGAGCTTAAGCCTAGACGCAAACGACAACGATTAGAGTGGCCGAGAAACAAAAACATATTCAATGCATTTTTTATTCGAAAAATTTGTAAATACATTGTTTATACCATTAACATTAACAATTTTCATATGGTAACGTGTTCTTTATAAAGATATTTTGTGAAATAATCTGGGAAATGGAACGAGAGTTAATTGAGGCAGCGCGGCACACTGAGTTGTCAGAGGGGAGTCATCTCT
Organism: Ladona fulva; assembly: GCA_000376725.2. NCBI lineage: Eukaryota > Metazoa > Arthropoda > Insecta > Odonata > Libellulidae > Ladona > Ladona fulva. Next base: position 1,266,467 of record KZ308292.1, on the reverse strand, counting down.
ACCTGGGGAGTCATATCTACCTCCAACACCGGCCTGTTGCCTCACTCCACCCACGTACCGATGCACCTGAGAAATCAGTGGACGAACGAATTTTCGTTCAATTTCTACCGGCAAAGTATTAACTGAGAGGCGGACCCCACATTCGTCAAGTCACCGGTCTTCCGAAAGACTATTCAGGCGTAACTGACAGGCCTGCCGGAACGTGTATGGCCAGCATTATTCAATTAAGTCTCGAGAACGTCACATACGTGTATATAATGTGTATACTCACAATATATGAGTTAAACCTTTTATACTGTAATAGTTTTGCGGAGATACTGGAAAAACGTAGGAATGACAAAGGTTGCTAAAGACGCTTGCTGAGGAAGCAAGGCTCCATGCCGTCTGCCTGTTCACTTTCGGCCGTGTGTTCATCATGTGGCTTCAAGCAGAGATGCAAGGCATGACTGGCGGAAGGGGAATTCGCGCTACATAAAATAAAATTTTCGCGAGTGAAAGGTTGCACTATTGGCTTCTGCTAAGAGAAAGAGTTCGGGAACCGAAGATATTCATAAACACGTCACTGTAAGAACAAAACACCTTCATATCTGGGGAATCAGCTGGGAATTAGCTTCCACGGATTTGCTGAAAAACATTTGCTAGCAACTTCCGAAATGGGCGACTTTGAAAGAAGCGACGTCATACTACCACAAAAATTTGGCACAGTGTAGTTCTATCAAACACCCCTAAATTTGTCTCTAACTTTTTCAGCAAGGGACAGCCATAAAGTTCCAGAATGATTACGTTTACCTCTTGGGTATAGGGCACTGAATAGGAGAGTATCTAGTGCCGGAAACGCAGATTTCGATAAAATTTGTAGTTGGATAGACGCCAAGACAAGAATAACGAAGTAACCCAAGGTATCGTTAGAGGACGTGAGATAATAATATTAACAGTACGGAAATCTTCTCAAAGGATCCTGGGTTCGACGCCAGATCGCTAAGAGTATGTTTGTCTACCAAGGGAAGGCTGGCGGAAAGAATTGTAGTTAGGGAAAGGACGTGGGGGAGGAAGAAGGGCAGTGGAAAAGTTAAGATAAGGGGTTGGGGAGCGGAACTGTAAGTAAAGGAACATTGTCAATAAAATTAATTAATATGCTCTTCATTCTTCATTCATTCTTCGGATTTTGTACCGGATATTTTGCACTTTGCTAACAGAAGCCAAAGGCTCAATTTCATAGAACAATTTGAGATCCTTTCCCATATAATTCAGAGAAATGCATATTAGTTAACGAGCACCTTTTCCCTTCCCACTCCCCACTGCTTCAATGCATTCTACCACCCACTGACAATGTTCCTTTAATTACAGTTTCGCTCCCCAACCCCTTATCTTAACTTTTCCTCTCTGCCCATCTTCCTCCCCGACGTCCTTTCCCTAACTGCAAATCTTTCCGCCAGCCTTCCCTTGGTTTAAATACACTTACGGTTTATGTTATGTTACCTGATGATGACGATCATTCGCTGAAACCTGGTCGTGTCTTTAGGAAAATCCTATGGAAAAAGTACAAAATCTTTTCCTTCAAACATAGAGTATTTCCACAAAACATCGCCAATGTCTGTGAATTTTATTCGCTAAGATTATCTCTCACGTATATTTTACGTTTTAGTATTCTTTTAGTGTTTTAATGCCTTTTTCGAAAGAATACTGGCTTGTCACCCGAGCCATGAATAGAGGATGAGAATTAGCAATATTAACAGCATAGCTGATTACCTGTGTTTTGGGCTGTAGATATTTATTGGCTGCTCCACATACACGATTACGAGGTTATGGTAATTATTTAAGGTAATTTTCTGTGAAAACTACTGCTCATAAACATCTATTTTGGGGGTAATCAGCTATTCTTGTCTCGAAGTCTATCCAACTACCTATTTTCATCGAAATCTGTTGGCTATATACACTATATACTCTCTTTGTCAGTTGTCTATAACCAAGAGGGGTAAACTAAATAATGAATTATATATTGCTATTATTAGTAAGGTGCCGGGTTCACTGATAAAAATATTTTTTAATAATTCCTTCATAGTAAACTGCTAATGTGTAGACAGTATTTGAATTTATAACATGATACCCACTATAAAATTAATATAGTCAAGCGTGAATTCGAGGAATTTCACATATATTTTTAAAGAAAGAACGCTTCGCAATTTTCATTGCAGATTTTTATTGACAATTAGACAATTGGCTTCAGTTGAAGATGTCAACTCGTTGACGAAACTAGTCAATAAAAATCTGCTGTGGAAATCATGAACTGTTCTTTCTTTTAAGACGCTATCCAATTTTAAAATACACTACAGCACCGGAAACATTCCAGCGTGTAATTCCAAGGAATGGGTTCAGATTGCATTTGATGTTTTTATAAACAACCGCAACTCAAGCCTTGATTAACATATCGGAATGAAACTTTGACTTAGAATGTATTTTCATAAAATGAATGCATAGTCTCTGTGGGTCTAGCTGAAACAGAGTGCAATTTTGACGACTTTTATGCAACGTCGACCAAATAATGTGTGTTCCACTTTACTAAATATTTATATTATTTTAACGAATCAAAGTATACATAATCAAAAATAAACTTCAAAAAACTATGCAAACGAAAAACAAACTTTATTTTATTATTTTCAATTTCGATATAATTTCTCGTAACTGAGGAATCGTATCAAAAAGTAAGGGTTTTAGGAAAATAGTTTTTTAACATTAAGTAGCTTCATAAAAATTACCTTTGATTAACTTCGCGTTACATTGGCATATTTTTTAGTTTAGCCAATTATCATTTCCATAAAAAAGTCAAATGTAGCAACAGCGCTTCTCTCACTGCAAGGATCGGCGAATCTTTACTCCGCAGCTCTAGTATGATGCTCAGGAAATTAATTAAATAAGACAAATTGGTTTGTCTTTACGATATGTATTCACCTTCTTCGCCTGACTATCTATCATGTGAATCAGTGGCATTCAATTCGTAATATATACATCCAAAACAACTATTTTTCAATTATATAAATATATTAGTACCCATTTCAGATTAAAAATAGTTATCTTAAATGATAAATCTTTATATTACCGATCATCACTAAATAGTAGCGGTATGTGTAGGCAAACATCGCTCAGTTTTCAGTCCGAAATTATTAAGATGCAACTATATCCAGGCATCAGCAATGACAGTTGCAGACATTTATTTAAAAAATATTATTGTAAAATTTCGCAAAAACATTACGTGAAAAACTCGCTGTTCTGATTCTGATTCCTCCAATTAAACGCAAGAGACATCCAGACTCAAAAGCCTATTTTAATTATCAGTTATTATACTTACTCGGCATTCGATAACCTGGGAAAAACTTGCAAATGAAAGTAGGCTTGCCAGATGCAAAGGAAAAGGCGAAGCTGCATTAATCGAATAGTCTTACGACATAGGAAAGTGAATAGAGTTTAGACCCAAATTTATTAATGATATGAGCTGCGGTGTTGTGCCTGGATAGGAGGAAGAAAAAAATAAAGTTGTAAATGCGTTATGGGGTGGGGGAAAGCGCGAAAGAAGTTTAAGTCCTCACGTTGAAAAGGTGAAGTTATTGGAGAGGTGACCTCATCAAGTTGGGATCCCGAGCATGTGACCATTATCACACGCTGACTCCTTCCAGACGCCTTGGCGCACGTGGAATCGAACGATCTCGTTGGGGTAGTAATTCCGTGAGCGTATGTTAATACTATTACAAAATACTATTACGTTGTAAGGTATTCGAGAATTTACAGTTACGTTATTGATCAACTAAAATCGAAAACTGAAAGTGGCCCGATGATTTACATCTTTTGAGTATGGCCGTCTTGGGCGTATGAGATAAATATAATTAGTTCTTAACATGCGAAATTTCTTCGTATATTGTTCCGCTCCTCGTAATATGAGAGAATTATGTCAACCGTGCTTCAATTTTATGCCCTTATCGAGTACGCATGTGGTGATGAGGGAGTCAGATAAGATGTTGGATTGTCCAGGTGATGTCTGCTCAGAAATGTTTACAGTTACCTTCGAATACATTTTTCGCTTTATTGCCTTCATTGGACAATTTGGAACTAACAGGATGTCTCGTATTTTCCTTATAATTAAAGACACATCCAGTACATTAAAATCAATATACCGTGAGAAAATATTTCAAAGATAACACCAAGCATTGATTCTCTGCAACAAACTAGAGGAACAGGACATGACTTATTTACCTTGAAATCTGACCGAGCTTCAAAATATCTCAATAAAGAATCCTTTGGAGCATTACTTCATTTTCTTGAATGTGTTCACAAAGCGTTTTCAACGTGTTTGCGTCGAATGCGTAAGATATCCTTTGCAACAATCAGCTCAATGTAGTTTTTTTCTGTAGTTCTGTTATCTTAATGTCGGCTACATGAGAATTTCATCCTCGGTATAAACCGGGAAAGCACGAAATTATTCAGGATATCAGCTATTAAAAAGTCGTCATTTTTAAGATACAAATGAACTAGATAGGTGAAATTGGACCATGTGGCACGGACCACACGCCTAAGGGACCCCGTAGTTTGCGGTCTCATGGAATGAACTACCTCAGTAGTAACTTGAATCAAGCAATCGGGCATATGGCAATTCCAGAAAATGCTGATTAGAAATAAATTAGGAAAAATTGCAACTTTTTCTGGTGATGACGAACTGAAAACGGTGTTTTAGTGTCTGCACAATTTTGTGCAAGTGTTGTTATTAAATATGATTGCAATTAAAATCGACAGAGCGTATCAAGTTATTGCTTGAATTCATACCGAAAGAATGATGTGTAGTAATTTATGTGAATTTTTTCCACTATTCTCATTCCTTAATGGTTAAAATTGGATGACAAATCAAATCGCTTTGCGTAAAGTGTCATATTGCCGGTTGGTTAGTGTCGGTTGCAAGTCACATTCAACACCTGAGTATTACTGAGCATAGTTTAAAATAATTGCGCTCATCAATGATTTTGGGGGCCTCCACATAGCCACGTGGGTAACGCGTTCGACTTTGGTGAACCTGGCTCCGGGTTCGATTCCCGTTGGAGGCTTATTGTAATTTGAAAGGTGAACTATCAACCCAAATGAGCTGTCGAAGCACTTTTAAATCCTACTGATTATTCTATTTATGGGACTCCCTATGCGTCCAAGGTCCAAGTTCATCTCGATGAGGTACATTCGGTAAGTGGCATTCAAAGGGACCGACAGATTTTTCTCGCATTTAGAGAGGTATCTCACTTGTCCAGTTTCTCGTTTATATAGATTCAGGAGCGGCTTCTCTCACTTATAGAGGTTTCCATTAATAAACGTCTATCTTGTGGAAATTTGTCGAGGGTTTGTTTAATCCAATCCACAAGGCACTTCTCGACGTTTGGTAACTCAGTAGCTCTTACTAGTTCATCAAAGCATTTCGACTTTATGAAATCTTAGTCTTTTATAATCTTATGAAGTGTGGATTCTGCTTAGCTATTTTTTTCCTGATACCAACATAAAATGGTCGATAACAGAAACATAGAACTACTTGTAAATTTTAATGGCAAATTTGATTCATCTTTTGAATTTTTTTCCCATTAATTTTACAGGAACTATTTTAAGATTATCTAGAAAATAGAATTCTGTAATATGATTCTGTCTAGGAGAATAAACTAAAGTTTTGGTAATAGTTATGAGATTTCGTGAAAGAATTCAATGAAATTTCTCGGGAAATTTGGCTGTATGCTTTCTAACTGCATTCTTCAGCCAGGAAATATCTTTACTTTATTCATCGATTGACGCTTTTTATCGCATTTAGAGGTGATGATCCGTAGACTATTTTCATATAGGATAAAAAAGGATTACTTACGGGGTTGTGTTCTAGAAATAAAATGAAAATCATGCGCATTATGACATGGGGATGTTACGATAGTCATTGAATATATTCTTGGGAGAAGTAAGAGAACATGTTGAGTGTGAGCGGACTCTTTTAATAAAACATATTCGCCGAGACTCGGTTTAGCGAGTGCGCATAAAAAACATAAATGCTCACTAGACTCAAAAAGACGTGATTATTGATTTCCGATCATCACCATCATTTTTCGTTTTAATCCGTAAGGTCTCAGGTTTCCCGGATTCACTCATTTTGAGGGTGGCGAACAACGAAACAATTTATTGCCATTTTAATTTGCCACCAGCACTTCCAGACCTCTATTTGTAAGAGATACACGTACTTTTGTCGCACTTGGCTGAGGTGTTTGAGGTAGGACACGAATAAAACCGTAAATATAAACACACATGCTCTCTGTCATTAGCTCGCTAAGTAACCGGTTATCAGAGAAAATATCTCATTTTAGAAGGCAAACGTTTTTATTGTTACCTCTCAGGATGCTCACTCTCCAGATGCTGAATGCAGATAGCACAAGAAGGACGGCGAAGGCAGCTAATGAGCATAGAATGTACACAATGAAAGTAAGTTATGAACGGAAAATCCAAGAACAGTAAAAAAAGAGGGAAGGAAAGGAAAGAGGGAGACCTTCTAGCAGCGATAAAATCAAACCTGAAATTATTTAAAATAACTTGGATAGTGTTTACGCTGGTCAAGTTTCATCCACATGAAATTAAAAATTATTAACGAGTTATTAATTTTAATGCAGGATATTGCTGCTCACAGCAAATGAGTACTAATAAACATGTTCCAATGAATTTTTGTCCTGAAAAATCCTAAATTTGATTTCTAAGGCGATAAGTAATTAATAATGCCATAAGAAAATATATACAAGAAAGTAGAAAAATAAATACACAAACAATGGCAGCACAGAGTTCTACAAATTGACGCCTTCAAAGGTATCTTAAATAAAACTATTCAAAGTTAAATGTATGTATCGACTTGTTTCCAATACGCTACCGTAAAACGAAAAAAAAACGATTAACGTTAATTCTATCCACGCCAAAGTATTAATTAATGCAATATTAAATGGTTATCATTATTAAATCCGCATATATCTTCAATGGGGACCATATATTAGCAACATTGTGACTAAACCATACAGGACATTATTATAGGGGCATTAGAAAAAGGAAGCGCGAACTCAAAAGAGACCGCATATCAATCATTAGTTAGGCCCATGGCGCAATAGCATGGGATCCCCAGACAGTAAGACTGATTAAAGAAGTTGAGATGGTGCAGAGAACGGCGGCACGTTATGTCCTTAATAATTTCAAAAGAGCTGCGAGTGTAACGGAAATGTTGGGTAAGCTAGGGTGGGAGAGTTTAGAGGACAGAAGGAAACGTAGGAGATTAGGAAGTCTATATCGCGCCAATATTGGCACTCCGTCATGGGCAGATTTCAGGAGTAGGTTTGCAAACCCCTCATACCTAAGCAGAAAGGGTAAGCCTCCGGAAAGCCAAGTGGGCAGCGCGTTCGATTTCGGCGAAAGAAACGGGAAAATCCCGGGTTCGATTCCCGGTGGGGGCCGAAATTTACTGACGCAATAGCGTCTGACATGATCCAAGAACGGAAAGTTCACCCGGAACAAGTCCCATTGAGGGAGAAACGGGGAAGATTGTAAGAGACCGATCAGATACGATAAAGCAATGTGTGCCAGCAGAAAGGATCACAAACCTCTCCCGCAAAGAACAAACATAGCAAAATTTTCCTTCCTGAGTAGAACCATTGAACAAGGGATCACCCTCCCTTCAGAAATATTCACTCTGTTTCCTTCACATGTGCGTACTTTTAAGGCAAGGCTACTTGAACTGTATTGACTGGGATTCAAAGGGGATTTGGCAGAATTCACGGGGTTTGGAAGTTCCTCACTTGGACCTGCGCTTGCGAAGAGCGACTTAATCGGAGACCAGTGCTTAGATAAGCGGTGAAGCTATAAGAGACATTTAGACGTACTTTGCAGGACTGCGTGCGTATTGTGTTATATTGTGTTATTTTGTATTATATTATGTTATATTGTGATATATTGGGTTATTTTGTGTGACTGACAAGGGTACTGGGTACTGTTTCAATGTTTTGTAGTAATATATGTAAGCGGGAGTGTCTGTTAAATCCTTGCCACAGGAACATTGTTCCAATTGTAAGGTTATTGCAAAATAATAATAATAAAAGCATATACATGCAGACAAAAAATATTGAGTACGTCTACTTTGTTACAATTTATTTTTCTGTAGTCTATCATTTCCCTTCAATTACTGTTATAGATATTTTTTTGTCCCTTCTTTTCTCTGTATTTGTTTTTCTATTCCTTAGAGAAATTATGGGAATTAATTATGGAAAAAATTAGAGGAATTATGAGATCAATTTGACTTGGAAGCCAACCGATTTCTCGAATCTGCTGTTTCTTGTTAAATATGAATACCATCAGCTGTAGTTTTCCCAATTAACTTTAAAATTCACTGTTTTGGCCTCAAATTTGTGCCAAGATGAGAGAAAGAGAGAGCTTTTACACGTTACCACAGAGTTATAAATTTTCACGACCTAGGTTTCGATGCTTTTGACGATGACGATGACTATGCATTGAAACCTAGTTAGTAAAATTCTATGGCAGTGTGTTACGGTTTTTTTTATTGATCTCTCATAACTTTAAAATATTGCTCATTTTAAATGGAATATATGGGTAATATAGTTCATATTGCATTTTAATTAATAATATGAGCAAATCATCCCTGGTAAGCATGGCGCAGCTCCGTTATGAAAGTGTCAAAGGTGATTTTCTTTCTGTCCACGGGAGAAAAATTGAAGGCAAATTTTGCTCGAGAAGTAAAGGTTGAGAGGCTTCTTAACATTGCAAATTATTTGACGTCGGCTTTCTTCACACTTCAGTTTGATTATTCAGAAGGCCATCCATAATAAATGCTCTCAACTGCCGTATTTATGGCCTCTCTATGTTTATTATGTAATCCCAAATTGGCAATGTTTATTATGTAATCCCAAATGTTTATTATGTAATCCCAAAAGTGATGGGTATCATAAGAAAAACTCAATATGCTGAATTCTCAATTTTATTAAGCATCAACGACTTAAATATTCAAACTTAATTGAAAAATTGTCAAAATTCGTTTAATTGACAACAAATTCCAATGGAGAAGCAATGATTACTTTCCGTTCATTTCATAAAGTGCTGTAGGGAAATAGGCAAACTTTCTGAAGAATTTTACTGTATTATAAATTCGGCTTCTGGCACCCTCACATTGTTGTCTACTACACCCAAAATTCTGTATTTTGCATTCGATAATTTTGAGCGCATTCCGCAAATCCTTCCTTCTTTGACATTTAAATCTTTCATCCACTCAATAGTAAGAACTATATATACGTGTTTTGGAATGAAAATCTAGCACAGATTTTAACTTTTCCTTACATCGAAGTCCTTTTAACGGCAATTCCTAAAATTTATGCAAATACGTAAGCATGAATTCGTCTTTTACGCTTTTTTCTCTGTGACATTGCGGGATTCGGAGCATAGTGTGTAATCAATATTTATGCATTGCATGAATCAAGTACTTCAATAATTATAATTTATCCTTGTGTAGTTACTGACCACGTGGCGATGATTTCAATGTTCTTTTATTTCCTGCATGGTTTTGTGTAATTAAAACGCCATATCGTCTTTCATGCTGTTCCATCAAAGATCATCAGTATTCCGGACGAAGGTTAACATCCAGATTCGAAAGGTTAAATGATGGAGGTAGGCAACCAGTAGAGACGCATTTTAAAGCGTTTAAAAGAGTGGTGGGAACCAAGTTCGACGCCCGCATTTATCCCTGATGACCAGCCAAACGTGAATCGTAGTGAATTTCGCCATGAGGATTTCCCTCACGTGTTTTTGTCCCCGTGTCTCACTTCCAGAGGACAGTAGCCATTCAGGTATTCCTCACCTTGTCTCGCACTCCTCATTTAATGCATTCGTTCATTTGATTCTCATGTATTCTCACGTCGTCTCACAGATTTCTTGCTTTTTTATCAAACCCTGAACATCAAAGAAAATGCTCAACTTAGAGTAGAACTGTTTTGCGGAATGCGTGAATCGTTTTGTTTGGATTACGAATTTTATTTGTGGCGAGTGGGCTTCTCTCGCGCTGTCGGTCGCTTTCATTATTTTACAATTAATGAGTAGGTGAAGAAACGAAAGAGAAAAGGTCTGCCGTAGCCGGGAATCGAACTTAATCTTTAATTAATTAAATCAGTAGAGCGTGGGAAAAATCGTAGCAACTGATTGGTTGGAAAAAAATTAAGGCTGACTAAGAAAAATCCCAGGTTGTGGGAAAACACCAGAGAAGGGGGTTGAACAGACAGCGAAAACTCTGTGAAAAAATATAAAACGCAATTCGATAAAACGAACAATTAAAGGATGTCAAAATGGATAATTAGGAATTAAAGGATGTCAAAACAAAATTCAAATATATAAAAATGGGAAACTGAAAAATGACAATTTCTAGATAATCTGTACATTACTAATTTGGCATTAGGATATGACATTGTATTATAAGGAACTAGCTAAAGTGCCCGTTGAGTCTAAACGGGGAGGATAGAAGTCGGATTAAATATAGTACACCTATTTGTACACCAGAGAAAATAACATCCCGCATCTTAGTTTAGTCCAATGGAACGGGTTATCGAAAACAAAAATTTTCAATCTAATCAAAGTTATCGTAGTTCGAAGCCGAAATCTACAATCAACAATAAGAATGTGAAAATTTATGGAATTTCCTTCGTATGAAACATGTCTCAAGTTAATATGCAAGATTTTCAACATATATCGATCAACTCAGCCTTTATGATGACGTTGAAGCAAAGATAGTCAATTAAGGAAACGTGCAAAGTGAGCAACTAAAATTTTAAGGTTGTAACATTTAATGCTTCATCCATCTCCATTAATTCATGACTGTTCTACGTATGGAAAACGGGTAAGGGTGACTTTGCGCAAGATGGTGTGCACCCAGGAAAAATCCCAAGGAAGAATGGACTTGAAAAAAGTCCCTCTGGGTCTCAGAGAACATGTATGCATAGTTTTACGCAAATTGGACAAACGCTGTTGACTCCAAACTCAGACAAACTCTCATCAAATAAATCAAAGGCCTTTCCTTATTTATCTGCCAATTTCTATAATTTTTCAAAATCGCGACGCAGTTCGTTTTTTCTTTTCTCATTTCTGAGACATTCTGTCTCGTTCTGCCATTATTTTTTCCTTTATCAGTTATATTGTGAATCAATAATTACAGTTACTCAATCGCCAGCGATTGTAATCTTATAATCATATAAAAATATGATATATGTGATTTACTCAATTATATTTGCAAAAAAATTACCATTAATTAAATGAACAGTATTAAAGCAGTTTTTAATCTTCAATCTTCACCAGAATTCGTCGTAACCGTTACCCGGAGGAGATATTTTTTTATCACAGCCACTCGTCGTTAACCAAGTGCGTCGTTAACAAAGGTCGTCGTTATTCAAGGTACAGCTGTAACAATAATTTGCAATATTGCCGAGCAATACGGATCAGCCGGGAGGTTGCCCGGGCCGCCGACTTTCAGGGGGCGCATGTCATTGGACGTACGCAGAAAACTTGGCAAGACGTAGAAATTTCGGTTAGGGGTTGATAGAGAATTTGCCTCAAGTCCTAACCGTTCTGCTCTAAAGGGAAGTGCCTTCCTAGCTTTCTAAAGGGGTTTTCCCTTCAATGAATAGTAGTAGTCTTGAGTGAATCGGCAGCACCTACGAGGGTGTGAGTGTGCCTACATAATTACGTGACTCTTACACTACCAATACATGATACAAACGTAATATATATTCACTACTTGATAATTCTTTAGATTTACATAAATATTAAATACATTTAACATAAATATAAAAAATAATAATACATGACAAGTAGCCTGTTTTTTTCAGGATTTTTCAGGGATCATGGGCAGGCCTTCTCGGTTATTAAAAGGTTAAACCTAAGTTCTTTTTCAAAAGATAGAATTCATTTATAGTTGAACCTTTTTTCGGCCTGACTGACAAAGAAATGCATAGATAATTCCTTTGTTTTGTATTGATCCGCCACACAACTAAGGTGTTATTTATTACATTTACCTGATAATGGGTGCCGGTTGGACAATAAACGTGTGGAAATTTACAAAGTTCTTTTTTCTTACTTTGTCAGAATGTCGTTCCACGAAGTACGGCCTAGCACGATTGAATTTATTTATACATGAATTTTGAAGTTTTTCATGTTTTGTTAATGAGATAACAGCGTGGATGTCGAGAAGTATAAATGTATTATGGTGTTAGCATGAGATTCTCGGAACTTTTCATGAGGCACTTCCCAAAATGATTTTCACCAGATACTTTAGCTATAGAGAGAGGAAGCGCTTCTGTAACGTCATATGCAATGATATCTTCTAAAATGGTTCTCGGTTTGCCGCTAGGTCGGTTCCCAACTCTCCCATAAGTAATGCATATGGGAGAATATTTTCTAGCTCTTCCCGAAGACAGATATTTCAACCCGGTATGACAGTAGAGGATATGGTTTACTTATATATTCGCATTGCACATATTCGAAAGTGACCTTGGGTTCGACTCCTGATCGCTGGAATGTTTTTTTGTAAAGGAAGGGAAACCGAAACTGCGAATGAAGAGGTCTGTGATTATTTGTAAGGGATTGCTTGGGACCTGTATAGGCCCTGATAGCTTCTAAATTCTTTGCAGTCCCTCGGAGGGCCTCCGTGGCCTCAGTGAAAGTAAGAGTGGCAATGAGGGGCCAGCATGGCTCTTGAATAGTTTTGAATGCGGTTGTATTTCATCCCGAAACTCTCTGATAATATTTTCATTTCCACGGCTCCAAAGTTGGGACCTAAGATTCAGAATGGCCTCTAAAGTAGAATAATGCCCAAAGAGAGTTTTAAAAGTTTATGCCGCCGTTGTTACATCAATGTCATTATCCCTTTATCACCCCCTTTTCCCGTTTTCATCATCTAGGAGGTACCGCCCTATACCAGCGGTTAGCAACCATATCGACTTAGATCGTCCAAGGATCAAGATATAATTTAAATTGGTGCGAAAACTGGAAATTAGAACTTAACGTATATGTTGCATACAATTGCTCCGTAGTTACCTTTTCCGGAAGAAGATCTATTGCTGATGAATATCAACATAGCCTCTGAAGAAGATATTTGGTACCACAACATTTGTAATTGGGTCATTAGGAAATGCTGTTTCGTCAACAGAATCCCCTGTAGGAACGAAGAAAAAGTCCATGAAGATTGCGGTTTCAATAATTTAGATCCCATCTCTAGTATGTTTGCAGTGGATGGGACTCTGTCACCAAGTGGTGCATTCAAGAATTAGATAAGATGAAACGAAGATGGATGCGTTTTTTTGTAATTTTTACGACAAATCGGTGTTTTCTAATTGGCTCATTACGTAGGGTGGGAATCTTTAGAATAAGGAAGACTTCAACTATATTTTCGGTATAAATTCAGTTTGTCCGTTCTTGGAAGACGTTGGAGGTATCCATCCTCAATCACAGTCAATCCTGTTACATAGTCTTATCTGATGCCGCTAGGAAAATTAGGAGAATGGATAGACTAGCTCTTTCAGAAAATTTATTTCTTTCGCGGATGATGCGTGACATAAACGGTCAAGAGATATGGAGCTAACAGAACACTCATCCTCTGTTAGGCACCGAAAGGCGACTTGAAGGGGATATGCGTAGATAAAGAATATAGATCTTGTAAATTAACTAGGGTGATGGTTAATCTCTGAATTTCCTTATGCGACAGAAGATAGTTTCAGCACAAGCCTCGCCAAAACGGCATGATACTTTAGCATTTTGTGCATATAATCCTTTGAAAACGCTCTAAATAAGTGCTAAAACAAAAATAAAATTTTTTACCCTATATAAGTTATTTTTAAAATTTATGATTTATGAATGTCAGTATTATTACTCCTCTATGTTACCAACTACTTTCTTTTGACTTTTATCTGTCTTTGCTCTTAAATAAGTCATGAGTGTTCCAACTTCAGTCTTTTAGTGGGTTCTTTTACGAGTTTTTACTTTCGATATGAATTTGGCATTTTTAAATATAGTTTTTTTTAATTGTTGCAAGTGGTTCAATTATAGTGATTTATTCATACATTTCTATGGCTAAATCTTCTTTGTCCTCGTATACTGAAGGATATTTTAAATTCTATTAACCCGCTTTTTTTTAATGCGGCCACGTAAAGAATTTTCTAAATGCCGCGAATATATAACCCTCCATGCTTGACTACTCATTACATATCCAGATACAATTTTGATGAAGTTCATTAAATATTTTCTAAGGACGCGTAAAAGACGTACGTAGTCATGTACGTGACTGTATTTATGGATTGACAGTAAATGGAAAGGAGCATATTACGGAAATCGTTCCGTAAAGAGATTGTAGGATTTTTCCATACTTAATAAATACTCAATATCCGTTTTCTCTCTTCATGATTCAACACAATGATTGTATTACAATTCTTTTTTACTCTATAACACATACTTATTTTGTTTTTAGCATACTTATTCAACGTTCTTCAGGATTTACGAAATAAGTAATCGCGATTAGTCCTAGCAAACATGAAAAAACTTCTTAACATATTTATATTTGTACTTTTAAGAAAAATGGTATTTATCAAATTTTACTTCAGTGTTTTCAAACGGGGCCTCGGTCTTGGGTTGGGTTGGGTTGGATCACGGGTCTCTTCAAAATCCGTTTCTGAAAAAAATACAAAAGTTGTTACGTAATTGGATAAACTTGCCATATTAAACTCAAAGAGGTTAAAATGTGTATTACGTCCATATCGTCTCAGCGGATCACGCAGAGTTCCCGGCAATCGACTGTCACTTGGTTGGCATCTCCCCAAGCAAACAGAATTAATGTATTCTACCGATTCCATATCAAGTCTTTTTACGTTTGATTTGTAAGGAATGAGCAGCGGAAGTCGAGAGCTGAACCCCCCCTCTTCTTCATTCAATCCTGCGTCCACCGTGTATCGTCCGTTTCTGCCGCACGTGTAGCGCTAAGCACGGGATCAAAGAATCACGTGTATGCGTGCAATATTATCCTATGCTTTTCAAGTCACTTTCTCTGTTTCTTAATTATTTATCCAAGCAGTCATAACGAGATGTTCTGCCGTCTTGATCCATTCATGCGCATTTTCCTTTCGATTCCCCACCCTTTCCTTATTACGTTTTCACCCATTATTCCTTTTCCCCACGCTGACGAAGGGATCACCCACTTTGCCTCGGTCGCCTGCCAGTCCTCTTATGTTAAATTCATCTTCCATTTTTCATTTCTGCTCGCGCTGCCATTCAATTCAATGTGTTATGTAAACGACGATGGGGTAAGATAGTTGCCTAATAGTACCCCCACCGTTTAGTTGGACCACTTGCACTTTACATGCAAGATATGGAATAATTGATTCTGAATCTAGCACACCGATGAACTTTGTGAACATGCCCAGGGGCAGATGTACGCTATCAGAGGCCTTAGTTGCAAAGATCAGATTGAGGCCCTCATTAAGGTATTAAGTACTAAGGACCTCATTAGGGTAAAAATTCAGAATATTTTCATAAAATACATCCAATCGAACTCACAGTCACTTTACTACTGTAAGAATAAATTGAACTTTATCGAACTGAATTGAATTATAATACATGGTATTTCTATAAATTACAAATAATGGTAGATAAACTTTACGCTATTTAGTGACATAAACAATGTAAAATATAAAGATTATGAAAAATAAAAACTTCGTAAACTTCCACACTATTTGGTTTTATTTTCGACCGGTTTCGGCGCAAAGGCCATCTTCAGGTAAAAAAATGTCCTTCCACGAAGTACGGCCTTCCATGATAGAATTTAAATGTAAAATATTCTATAAACATGTTATGTTTACTATTTCTTAACAAGCATGAAATTATTTCTTGAAGCGATAAACAAGAACAACTTGTAGTACGTTACTGTAGTTATGGAGGCCTCAATAAAACTTCATAAGTAGTTTTATTGAGGCCTCCAGCTGATGATTATAAATCCGCCCCCTGAACATGCCTAAGTTAAGGCATCTTATTTCAGAATCATTACTCACAAAACGTGTACTCTTGTTTTTCCTTTCGTTAAACATGGGTTGATTCCTCGTATTATCGCGGGAATCATTTCAATTTAGAAGTTTGACGGTTCCTTTTGCGATTTAATTTATTTAAATTTCGAAAAAGAAGTAATTTTGGAAGGAATTACTTTTCGTGTCCAGGGTTTCAATATTTTATAACAGTTGTAGTTTAACCACATTAAACGTGGTAATATATCAAAGGTGAGGCATTGGAGCGTTTAACTTTGATATAATTCGACTTAAGTTTTTATTTTCGTATTTAAAACCTTGTCGACGATTTAAAATGAAGATGAGAATGGACTGGAGTGCCGACATTCACAGAGTTAGGATGTGAGTACTGCATGAAAATTATCCATAACAATAAACAATAATTAAATAAGTGATAATATAATTATTTTTATATATTAATGAA
>KZ308292.1:1230007-1249894 GCA_000376725.2 Ladona fulva | reverse complement strand
TTAATTTTAATTGATAATAAAATTATCAATTAAAAAGTTTTGATGAAGTTAAGTTGCGTATTTTTCGATGATCACTAAGGGTTTTCGTATGTTTAATATTTTTTACGACTTACAGAAATATAGCTTTTGTATCTAAAATATTTTTAAATGATCTTTTTACCCCGTTCCATAAATAATAAACATGAAATAATCTTAAAACCTTTGAGTAAAATTTTTCTCAGGTTACTTTTGATCTTGGTTCAACTTTATAGGATACGATGATTTTTTTTTACGTAAGAGCACCAATTGGTACCGGCTTGGTTAAATGACCCAGGTGAAGGAGTAAATTTCAGCAGGCCCTAGGACGACTTTGTGACCCCAGCAGGAGATCATCCATCTTAAAATCTCATCACCTCATCTTGAGCCTAATGTGAAATCCGTCGCTGGTGTTTATAGGGAAATTAAGCTTTGCTCTTGCACTTACGAGGAATGGACGAATTTTGCGACAGTAGTGTTGACAATGGATGACAATACACACACACACACATGCTATAGAATCAATTACAGCATTTCCAGTTGGATTTTTACGGGGCTTATTAGTTGAAGTTCACCTTAAAAGTTGTTTAAATCTCTTCACTCGTAAACTCCACGTTATGTACAGTGCCGAGGAGCTTTATTTATTGGCTCACTTCCATTCTTCTTTCACTCCCTTTCCTTCCTTCGCGATTTGGTTTTTCTATAAATCCGGATTATGAAAGTGAATGAAATAATCCATAGCAGCGTTGGAAACCAACGTAGACTAACGGTTTTTCGATATGAATGCATCCTTACGTAGGACCGTGAACACCCACGCCTCGATTTCACTTACTCATTCTGGTGGGAGAGTGTGGGGAAGAGACACCCTCTCATGCATTATTTCACTCAATCATAGCTATGGAGGCGGGAAAGACTAAGGTTTCTCTTGCACAATGGCCACGTCTAATGCACTGCTTGATGAACAGAGCACGCTCACCACGTGCGATAGTTCAGTCGCAAGTTGAAAGACCCGCAGAATGGATACTTTGACCTACGTAGAGCTTATTTATTTGAGTTACAACCCACTTTATTAAAATTGCATTATAATTCAAATTAACAGAATAATAAATGGGAAACCTAGAAGGCAGACTTCGTTATCAAAGAGAAAATTTTCTATTAAAATCCTTAATGTATATATTTGTCTTTTATTTTTTTATATTTACTTGCATCTTAGGTAGACACTTCCGGTGTGGCCTCAGAATTTCTCGTTGATACAATTGTAGTTATGTCACTTAAACGATGTTTGTGGCAGTAAACTACATTCTATACAGCATGTCTTCTTTTTTATCCTACTACGTTAATCGAATCGACGTAGAGTTCGACAATATAACGTACACATCTGTGGAGTGAGTTAGGGTGTCAATTGATTTGTAAAAAATGTATTATGTTATCTACCCTCTTTGATGATAGTCTAACACGGCCGTGAAACAATAAATACATACATTGGAGAGAACTGAGGCTGAAATAAATATAGAGACTCTTTGCAATTTTACAAGTGTAGACTATGGTTTTATTATTTCCATTACTAAAAGCCTTACCCTTATCTGTACGGAGAAAAAAGATTGCAATTAGAGATTAATGCCAATGAAGTTGAAAACCAGTTAATACGAGAGATAGCATACTGCAGTCAAAGGTCGTGTTAGGTCGTTTAGGAGTTACTTGATGGGATTCATTTGAGTAATTTATTTTCGATGTATACATTTGAAAATTTAACCTTTCAGATTAGCATCGGGATTCTTTCTAGATAGGAAAAAAATTTCGCTATAGTACTTCGTATTATGTACAACTCAAGTAGAATTTAGGATGCTGAGAGATGAACATATATTACTTACTGGATCGCATTAACCAGGATTCAAACTTAAGGGCCTCGAATAGGATGTGGAGAACTAGTGTATAATAATGGTTTGCATGTTTTTAAAAATAAGTTTAATGATTACCTTTCTGAAAATACCATTCTTTCCGTCCTTTATCTATTTATATTTCATCTTCTACGTCTACACAAGTACCCTGAAAGACGCCTTTCGGAGTGTGGTAGGGAAAGGAAAGATTTTAAAATTGTCAATTACTGACTCAACTACCTTTTCAATACAGCCTCATAACATGCTGAATTAGATTTAATTTTAAAGCAAATTTATTTTATTTTAGTTTAATTGGACCTCTACTCTTCCTGATTTATATCAATGACCTGAGCGACGGGTTTGAAAGTAATGTGAGGGTATTTGCGGATGACTCGGTAATACATAGAGATATATCAAGTGACAAAGATAGCGTTTCACTCTCAAACGTTTTAGTTCCTATTCAAAGGTGGTGCGAAAAATGGCAACTAGATCTTAATTTAAATAAATATTTAGTACTAAACTTCGTCGAAAGGAAAATATTGCGTCAGAACCATCCGTACAAAATTAATGGAAAGAATATAAATGTAGTCGACTCGATTGAATATCTCGTAGTCACCCTTCGAAATAACATGAACTGGAGCACACATATTCGAAAAATACACGGCAAAGCATATAATATAAAAAAGCAGATAATTTTTAAACTCTAAGGTTAAATTCTTGCCAAAACTTTGCGTGAAAACATTTTTAAAGAGAGCTAATAAAAATGTTGCACGTATGTGCGGTAATAGATGCTATTTTTTATAAAATCCGCGCATTCCTTCGGGTAAAATGAAAATTAAGGTATATTTAACATCTGGAAACGGGGGAGAAAATACTATGTACAAAGAGTTGCAGTCAGTCTTCGTCGGTCATCTGGTGTTGATAGGAACATCTCACGCTTTGCCAAATCCCCCTATTTCATTGAAATCCGTTCAACTTTATTTCTTCTGTCTTTTGTTTTGGCGCCGCAAGTTTCGCGCTCGTTCTTCGTCATTTCATTCACGATATTTATGGAGCCTCCAGTTCCATCTTTTGAGGGCGCTATCTATTTTATGTACTCTTTTGTTTCACTTCCTAGTCTTCCCCTTTTGCCAAAGATAATGCTGGTAATTGTGTCGCTTGTGCGTACTACAAATAAGCTTCCCGCCAAGGCCGACCACTTTCTGCAGAATTGCCGCTTGCGGGGTGGGCATACTCGTCCCTGTGACAGAATTGCCTTGCGTAATATGGGGGCGCCGTACCTTTTGCCAACTTTGAAACAATTGAGGTACGTATATGTCTATTTTTCCCGCATAAATCCTTACGGAGTCTTCGAATTTTCATCCATCATAGCCCTGCCTATGGAGGGGTTAAGATTATTATTGAAGGGTTCATTTTTTTTCTTCGCACTCAAGATTTAATTGCGTGAATTTTTAGGAAGTAAACGCTTAGTATTAGATTAGGTGATATTTGTCCTTTGCTCATCAGATAAAGAAGGTAATTTATGGAAAAAGTGCTGAAATCTTAATTAAAATTCCTTACTTTCTTACTTACTGTTAGGATATGCAGTCCTCTCTTTCGCAGAGGGGAATGGGAACCGTAGATTGTCGCTGGAAAATAATTTATTTGCTTACTATAAATATGATTTTTGTAATCATATTCCAGGAATAAATATTCCGTATTCACCGCCTTGTTCATAAACACATTCCTTTTTCTCAATAACGAGATGTAATTGCCTTCGTAGTCGGATCTAATTCTCTCTATGAGGTTATGCGTGAGTCGACATTGAAGTTGCAAGAATGTCAAATCAGCTTGATTTATATCAAAGTAAGATTTTAGCGGAGGTTTAAAATATTAAATACCGAATGTGTTTATATATACCGAAATACGGAACCATCTCTACCAGTAGTGATATCACAGATGGAGGAAAAGCCCATAGAGCCTGACGCTGGAATGAAAATGAAATTTCGAGATCTCTCAAGTTTTCTTTGTGAGAGAGTCATATATTTTATCATCATGAATATATCCTTGCGCCTCTGTCCTTGGCATTTTACTATGCTTCACCTAAAACCATTCATAGGAAAAGCAGTTTATCGGTTGAATCACATACGACAGCATGTTATTTTCCTCACGTCATTCCACGCCAAACCGGACAAAAAAAAGCATGACCATTTCGGATTTTCTTTAAACTCCATTATAATGTTCATAGTGACTATAGAAGCACGTTTGCCATTTCCTAGACCAATAGTTCGAATAGTTACAAAATGGCGGCTTGTCAAAGTTTGGAAAAAAGTGCGGAAATCGGCGCGCGCGCTCTCGGTCAAACTCTCGTTTCTCAAACATTTTAAAAGTTACAGAGCATTGCATAGACTCATTTTAAAGACCTAGAACGGAGCTTTCATTTGATATGAAACTCAATTACATTTCCTCGAGACCATGTTTCATACGAATATCGAAGCACATAATGTTTACTGAAAAAGTTCTGTAGATATAGCAGTAGAAGTAGTAGTACTGTTAAAAGTGCCTCGACTGCTTTGGTCATTTCGCACGCACCCCCATTGGGAATCGAACCCGGGACCGCTTTCACCGAAGTTGAACGCGTTGCCCACTTGGCTAACCGGGAGTCCCTCCTGTAGACATATCTTCCTCCATAAAATCCACATGGGCAGCAAGTAAACATTCGTGTTGCCAAAGAAAGATTAGGCTTTTCGGTTCACTTATTCCAAGTTTCCCTATGATTAATAATAGAAGGGCATTTCGGGTGATCGAGAGCTTAAAGCAAGGTCATTTGCAATGGCTTCACATTTATTAAAAATCTCTTTTCTCGTCATATCATGTTGCAGTCACCTATGTCTAAGTCAACTGTTTAAATCGGTTCAGTGGTTCACCTCAAAGTGATTCTTATAGAGAAAAGGAAGCGGCCTAGCTTAGAACCAATGACCATGTTACTTTATATCGTAGTCAATTACGTTTTTTTACCTCAACTTTAAACTATTTTCAAGCAGAATTCACTACAGGAAGTGCATCAAATTAAAAATTTGCAGCACCAAAGTGTCGTCCGCCGCTAACGCAGAAAAAAATGACAATCTGATTATGCCAAAAAATAACATTTCATCTATCGCCTATGTGTTGAGCCGAAATCTAATAGGGAAGCGCGATACGAAGACGATAAGACTCTTCTAAGTTACGAAGAAAAAAGAAAAACGCCTTTCACTTAGGTTTGAAGGCGAAATCGTATCAGGAAGTAGCTCAAAATATTATCCCAGTTTCCTGTACATTTCTTATGGATAAATATTTAATCCGCCCTGGCGTCGAAATAAGGATCAATTTCGGAGCTTTTAGGCTAGGTAATGAAATATATCCATGAATACTATTCATTTGTCAAATTTTAGCTAAGTCGCTGTAAGTTCCCCGAAAAAGATTAATAAAAAGCCACCTTATGCAAATCTTATGGTCAAAATTTGATGCGTCCTAGCATCGAACCTTTGGTCACCAGTGCAAAAGCCTTTACGGCATGCGATAGAAATCTATATCTTCTTACGATATCGTGAATTGCAACGTTCTTTCTAAACGGAAAATGCCCTAAAGGAATGTTTGAAAATCCGCTCAATGTATTTAAACGGGTACCTTTAAGGCCACTTAAATCTTTTCATAATCCTCAAAGCTATCCCACTATTACGTCATCATTTATTGATAGAGGACGTTTCGTCCACTCGCACCTAACCTTGCGTCAGTCGTAGTTGAACGTTTCACTCGGGTACAGTCGGTCGAAATCTTATGGCCCCAGCGGAGACTTAATTTTTCGGCCTGAAGGTCGACGTTTCAATTAGAAAGGGGTTTGGGTGGCCGAAGAGATATTATACCATATAGTTAGTTGTTATTATCTCATCGGCTCTATAGGCTGAGGCTTATAGCCCCCCCCTTGCTTTTGAGCCCTATGGAACTTTCTCCTCTGTTCCGTGCAGGCAGGCGCCACAAGCTTTCAACAGTGGTAAAGCCAATTGTAACTATCCTAAACTTTAGGTTCGTTCTTTGTTGGTCACGTATTGCATCGGGTATTTATACCTAAATGACGTATTTTTCAATTCACCTTTCGCGAAATTATTTTGGATTCCTGAATACTAACTTATACACACATTTGTAAGTAACTTGTTGGAAACATTTTTGGCCTCGTTAAGTATTTTACTTTTAGGTAAATAGGAACTTGTTGAACGCACTTTGGACTCTGATTAGTTTAAATACCTAACAAAATCGTAACAAGGGAGCCGTGATCTCAGGCATAGGAAATTTAAGATCATCCCGTAATCTTTATCATTAAACTACACAAGATAATTATGCATTTGTGTATGACCAGTATGGTTTATTGAGTATATTAATTAGAATCCCATAGAAATAGGTGAATTTGATATCGTAATTTTGTTGTGTTTGTCAGGGTACAGTGGAAGGGGCGAGTCTCGAATTTTCGTTCACCTTAATATTATTAACGTTGTTCAATTTTTATGGAAAAAACTGTGCACTGAGTGTACAGTGACATTTAAAATTAGCAAAATCAACACCCAGTGTGGTTTATGAGGGGTCAAAAGTGGAGCCAACTCGTGAAAAGGCACTGATGGTATAACCGACGACATTGGCAAGCAGAGAAAGGGGTAGGCAGGCTTATGGACGGGGAAAGGGTCGGAGAGGAACTTCTGGCGGTGAATTTTATGCAAAAGAGATGTAAAAATACCGTCTGAAAGATGGCCATAGTGGATGTCCTTCCATATCCTGCTTGACACGTAACAAAGAAACGATCAAGTTCCGAAAACGAATTTTCTTTTCGGTGTTCGGACGGTGCTCGTAAGGAATAATATCATTTATTAGCGTATACCACGCATCACAATTTTATGAAGGAAATCTAGATGAGATTTAATATAATAGGATTGAAGTTCCGATCTCTTTTAGATAACTTAATACGCGAAAATGATTTATACTTATAGAATTACAAAGCAAATAATACAGAAGAAAAAATAGCTCTTGGACCAAGGTTAAGATATAAGGCCTCTTAAAATTGCCCAGAAAATATCTTTCTAAAAGCTAACAACTAATATCTAAAATGTAATCGGAATCACTACTGTCTTAAAAACCATAAAACTCTTCGTTTACGTACAGCTATCTTCAGAATCAAACTATCGTACACACTGCTTCATTAACTGCCTTAATAAATCAAACCATCTTCTGTGCCATCTAAATTGTTGCTAATGCTACATTTCTTACAACATATGATGAAAATGTCTTGTTTCACTGCATCACACGGCGTCTCAACCTACTGAAAATACAAACTTTTGAAATGTTAGAATTTTCATTCATCCAGAATTTAACTCAAGATCTATAACACATGTATTTATTCCATTTTTCACGCATGGCTGCAAGGCTCTGAAAGGGCTTGTTAATAGAAACACTTAACAGCTGTAATTGTGATGTAAGCCCCCCTGGAATAACTGCTATTTCACTATTGCGCTTCTGTAATTTTGTTTTTGTTGCTTTTATAAGATGAGATCTGTATGCATCAAATACTAAAATGTAAGTCTTCTTTAACAAACTACCTGGACGCTTTTCCCAACAATCTTTAATATAAAGCTTCATGCCATATTCATCCATCCATCCTCATTACTTAAGTTTTCTTACATTTATTTATATCCAAGCTTCCTAGTTTTATCATTTGGTGCATTCACTATTCATTGAATTCTCTTCATTCAGCATTTTCTTTGCATATCTATTAAAAAAGGATGACGATAGTGGGCAGCCTTATCTTACTTCCTCTCTAACTCAATTTAACTGCTTTACAATCAGCTATTCTAACTCATAATGTTTGATTTAATAAAAATTTTGCGCCAAACACCTATATTTCTAGTGTAACCCAATTATCTTTTAAATTCCCAACGGTTTTGGTCATTTCATTCCATCAAAAGCCGTTTTAAAATCAACCAAACAGTTACATACATTCTTAGTATACATTCCAGGCCTCGTCCTACCTATGTGCATCTCTAAATCTGAGTCTAACGCTACTTCATATGGATCCCAATTGTGCAGCAGTATTTGAAACAAGGCCGAATGAGGGAAAAGTACGCAATTTCTTTGACTTTTGATGGACATCCCTTCAGGGTTCTACTTGTCAATCTCTGATTTCTATTCGCCTTTTCTATAGCATCTTGAATATGTTCTGGTAACAACGAATTACTACTGAGTGTAACTCCTAGGTATTTATTGAGACGCACAAACTCTAATGGATATCCTAAAAGGTGATACTGTACGCTAAGAACGTTACTGGAACGCGTGAAATACATAGCAACGTACTTACATATTTTCAAATCAAACTGCTAATCCTTGCACCAGTGTTAGAGTAGATCGCTAAAAGAATGGACAACAACAATGATTTTAAAGCAATTGATGATGGCTGCCTCGGTGGAAATCAATTTGCATTATCAGATTAAAAGAAAAATAAAACTTAAAAGGGAAGTGCGGATAGTGTCAGCGCCAGCCAGACTATGGGAAAACACCAAATTTTCAACTTTTTTATAGAATGTCAATGCGGTTGATATTTGCTACGCTGATGAAACCGGACCTCTGTTACAGTATTTTGCCACTTGGTTCCTTGCGTTGTAAGGATATTGCAATTTCTAAGTATAAAAGGGCAATGGATCGCATTATATGTTATGCTATACAAATATGATATGAATCTGAAATTACCAATCGCAGAGAAAAAGTGCTATCAATAAGACTGGATGCTTTAAAGAGTTACGAATGGAGGTCCTATTCCCAATTGGCTCCTTTTAAAAGTGAGAGAAAGAAAAGGCCATCTTCGCTCTCACTATAACCTGTAAACATTCGGTGAACAGATATTTGATGAATATAAGAGTAATGTATAATTCACACTGAACTGATGATATATGTGATATATCGTTTGTGATACGTCGTTAGTGATACATCGTTATTGATGGTTCAACGGTGAGGTTCACACCGGAACTATATGATTTGGGCGATAAATCGGTGGCAAGTGCTCCGCTATCAGTTTTCCAGTCGCATTCTCGAGCTCAAACGATTAGGAAGACGCTATGGCATACTTGTAGGTGAATAGAGTTACAAGAAGAAATTAACTGGTTCATCCGTACTAATTTGCTAATGTGCAACATAGCTCAGTAGTTTTTTCTCGGGAATTGCCTCAACAGGAAGAGATATTCGTGGAATTTAATTATAAGATTCCAGAAATTTTTTAGTTACTCAAGATCCTGGATTCAGTAACCCTTGAAATATTCACGTTCATTCCTTTGACTGTACAGGGTCCACAGACTAGAGATCTGCGTGGGCCTATAGACCAGATTAGGCTGAGAGTTGATTGGGATAGGGGGCGAGTATAACATAAAAAAGAAAAAATAATTTTTATTTATTATTATTATTTATCTGTCAAATAGGGTTTTTTGTTGTTGCTTAGGGACGGAGGATTTTTTAAGTTGTTATGCAATGCCTAAACAATATGTACAGGTGCTTCTTTGTTGTATAACATTTATGTTCAGAGAAGAATGTGAATAAAAATACTTTCTTCAGAGCAATTTCTCAAAAAATCTCGACCTCTCCAACAATTTCTACTGAATATTTTCCCCAAAAACGTTTGTCTGCTAAATTAATAATAGGAATATAAAGAAAATGGTTTGAAGCAGAATTTGATGTTAAAAATTTCTTCTATATATTTATGCCAACAGTTGCATAGTTGCCTGTTGCAACAGAGCAAATTTCTACCATAGAAAATGCACTCTTGATGACGGAGGCGGTTCTTTGTCCTATCCTATTGGCTCCCTATAACATCAGATAATAGTTAAGGGAGGCTAGTGTCCGTGAGTGAGAAGGAAGAAGCAAAGAGGAACGCCAATGCCATCTATCGGAGATATGAGGTGAAAAAGGTGATATCAAATTCTACTATAAGGTTAGCCCTCTATAAGATTACTCTATGGTTTCCTTCTCTGATAACTGAACTGGTCTTCTCCGATTTTCCCTTTAGCCTTTCCTTCTCGCCTTCTATCCAATGCCATTAAAATAACTTTTCCTTCGATATTAGACTAAATGTACGACAATGCCGA
This sequence comes from Ladona fulva, assembly GCA_000376725.2. Lineage (NCBI taxonomy): Eukaryota > Metazoa > Arthropoda > Insecta > Odonata > Libellulidae > Ladona > Ladona fulva. The sequence goes on along the minus strand of KZ308292.1, from coordinate 1,239,873 downwards.
TAGTTTTTAACGTTGTTTCTAAACCTCTTCTTTTCCATATTTTAATCAATTTGGTACCTATCCATATCCCCTGCATTTTCCATGTGTACCACCTCCTGTTAAGGTGATGAAAAGTTTGTTTGTGATACAGAGGTTACTCCTCCTACAAAAGTTTATTAAATTCTGTCCCCTGTCTCGTCGAAACCCTCCCACTCCTTCCCCATCATTGACTACTACAACTACTGCATTCCAGTCTCCCATTAGAATTAGGTTTTTACTGCCGTTAACCCTTTCTAACTTCTTCTATTTGTTCTTAAACTAAGTCTACTTTGTCCCCACTGTAATCAACTGTGGGAAAGTATACCTGAACTATCTCAGTGTTTACTGGCTCAGCCTTCACTTCTACTCACATAATCCAGTCACTTATTAGCTTGGTGGCTACCACGGATTTCTACTCTCTTTTCTAACACTGCTGAAACGCCTTTCTGGCTAATAACTTCTCCAATGAAGATATATCCCACATCATCGCTCCAAAAAGGCAGCCGTCTCATTGAGGTACAGACGCTGCGTGGACTACCTTTCCTCTGGCCCCTACCCATTGGTTATTCTAGCTTTGGTCTACCAGGAATAAAGTTACAGTCAGTTTAGCTCTCTAGGTCATAGGAACACGCAAGCTCTTCCACCACGACGCGGTTTAGGGAAGGGGACGAATACTTAAGAGTTTTTTTTAAAGATTTTCATTACAGCATATTGAAATTGGCAACAACTTATCCGTTGAGATGTTTCTTTATAAAACTTCTAAATATTATTTCGCGTTTTCATTAACCCACTACGTTACAGATTCTGATGTTCTGGCCTCATTTTCAATGTGTTTGCTTTCCCCTTATGTTATGGTAGCTTATGAAGGATATCCTAATTCGCACAGGGTATAACAACTGCAATGAATGCCTTCAAAGAAATAACATAATTTATTTTACTTATATATAGTGCAATTACCGTTTCCTATAATTGAAATTAGAGGAAAGATTAAAAGTTTTTATCAAATTTGCGTAGAATTGATTATTGTAATTTGGGAGTGAAAGGGAGGTAACTTCGTATGAATACACATACTACTAAATATACATCTACATTTCTATTCTCCTATACATTGCTGGTGCTTCTTTGTAGAAGTCTCTATTCATGCAGCTCATTCATTCGAAGGAAATTTAGTAAACAGGTTTTAACTCTGAATCCTGTCTCTACGCTAACGGTGCACGTCCTAGTTGGTGGCTTCGTTTACCCAATCAAATGTTTCTCTGACTGAATTGACTATTTGTCTGGTAGCTATCTTTAGTAAGTTTTTTACAAACATTTCGTAAAACGTATTTCGTAAAAACGCGTAATTTCTCCTCTTCCAAATTCCACAATTAACCGTCTTACTCACGGATTCAAAATCTCTTAAGCGTTGATGCAAATATTCCAAATTTCGTTCAAAATCACCAAATAAATAATGTAAAAATTCATTCATCGAATAAATAATATAAAAAAAAATAATTACCTCCTTAACGGGTTCACAATTATTAAATCGAATTTCTGAAAAAATTAGGGAAGAAAGTACTCCTCAAGCTAACTGGTAGGTTACGGCGTTTCGCGGCATTGTTTCCTCTCTTTTCTTCTACTAAAGAATAATGGATGCAAACTCTTGGGGAACTTGTTATTTAACTGTTACGCGCTAGTTCTTCATTTAGACTTGCCTCAACGAGACAGAAATATGTGTTTCCTACATTTTGTTAGCCGAAGAAAAGGCGAATCCCAACCATCGAAAATATACGGAAAGAAAAGTTTTGGTGTTTCTCAGTATACAGCCCATCTAATATTTTTTGCGTTAGATGGAAGAAAAATTCGGTCAGTTATCTGCTAATGCAAATTGAAAAATATTTGAAATATCTATCTCTGGAAGCACGTGACGGGAAGTCACGATGAAAATGTATGAGAGTAAAAATGTCTTTTCAGTGATATTTTTTGTTTATATAAAAATCAGCTTTTTTATTGTTCGCTATAATTTTTTATAACGTTTCTCTCCATTTTTCATTCTTTTGGAACATCATTTCATTAAAAATATAAATATTGGAGGAGCATCCAGAATTATATCCCGCTTGACGTGTCATATACTTACTTGTGCTTGTTTTCATGGCCCAATAAAATTATTATTGTGATTATTATTATTATCAGTAATTTTACCACGGTTATCTCACGGGCGTAATTACGATCACTGCTCTTGCATATCTACTAACGAAGAAGAAAGCTTAGCTGATGCATACCGAAGTCACCGGGAATGATTCCTTTTTGTCCTTTTAAAGGTATCCTCCATTTCGGTCATGGGGTATTTTATACGCTCTTAGTATGATCTCATCTAACGTTTCGGCTGCAAGAAAATTTGCAGCTATAAATCTGGCTGAACGTGATAGAGAAATACCTGGTACAGTGCCTGTCTGGTTCATCGAATTCAAAGTAAATATCCTCACATAAAAGCAACGAATAATTGTGTTTCCGCAAAAATTAAAGGACTCGTAACTGCCGAATCGTACGCAATTATGCTGAGTGATATTAGAGAGAGAGAAAAGAAAAATTAAGTATGTGTCAAGGAGTGCCTGAGAATTGTTAAATGCCAAGAAATGTTATAATCTTAAGTGTTGCTGATATCTTGCTTTCTTCCATGTCCTTGTAATAGAAGCAGTATTATTGTTAGAAGTGTTGAGGTAACTTCGCACGTATGGGCCCCCACCGGGAAGCAATCCCGAGACCACGTCCACCAAAGAAGAAAGAGCTACTTGAACGCCCTTTCCTTATAAGTCCGAGAAGAGTTTTTCAACCATATTGCCCGAAGGCCACAAAAGGCTTTATTATCAATGTCGATTCCCTGAATTAGAAAACCTCTATTCACACCAGTATCTTATATTTTTCACAGGTATTCATCTGCAGCAAACGAGTACATGTGCGTGAACGAACCTATAACAATATCGATATGACTACAAATGGAAGTGTAATTAATACGTGAATAAACTAAAGTTTCTGTTGAAACAAGAACACTTTTGATGGCCGATCGTAACCGCGTACAAGAAGTTAATAATCTAATTTAAGTATTATTATCTACGAACAGAAGTATCTAAGGAGTCGTTCTGTGCGTGCCGTTTGATATCACGAGAAACTGATATAACGAATGTGGCTATGGAAAGCGAACAATGGCAACATAAACCTTACGACAGAGGAATCACAATCATCGCGTAATTATTGTCTTCGCGTCCTGGTAGGGGCTGCAGAGACGAAGCACGAAAAATATTCAAGGAGGCGAACCGTAAACAAATCTTTATTAAAGAACAATATATTTTAAAATGGAAAACGTATGGAGAAAGCGCCCGTCATCTGAGTGCGAACTCGGGCACCTGGCATTTCCCTGTCAAACGAAGAAGACTTCGGAGGGAAATGGGCAATACCAGTTTGGACACGGGGCTACCTAACGCAGGGTGGATTCAGGTAAGTAGTTTTTCGAAAAATTTCACGGATTTTGGCGATATTTTTGAATGTCAATAACTTTTTAAGGAGCGTAACATGGCACCTACAAAATACTACTATAGTTTATACGTTGTTCTCTACCTAAGCTTTTCTTGCTGTGATATCGAAAAACACGCACAAACTGATTCCTCAAGATCAAAATCTTCAAATCGCCAAACTCTTGGAAAATCGGCGAGTCGGTTCAAAACTCCCACAAGTCTCCATTGGCGTGCACATTGTGTCCCCTGAGAGACGCCCACCGATTCCAGCCACCGACCTTGGATTCTGCCATTGCCTCTTCGCATAGAGTGCGTAGGCGGTGGAGGAGGAGGCAATGCGAAGCACCTTGAGGAAAAGTGGAGTGATACGCCGTCCAACCGGTCCCTCTTACACCCGTTGCGCTCTTAAAGAGTAGAAGGTCAGGAAGAGGTAAGGGAAGGGTAGACAGAGGAAGACGTAGGGGAAGGAAACATAAGACAAATCGGCAGCGATTTAAGAATATTGATCCATTCGACCCTATCTACTCCTAGAGGCAGGAGTGGATTTAAACAATCAGGTCATAGGCGCAAATATCAGATTGAGGCCCCCACTAGGAATTATGAGTAAAAATTCGATTTTTTTTCATAAAGTACACAAATATTTATCCCATAGAAATCCCAATGGCTTCCTTGTAGTTGGAATAAAAAGTTTTGAATTACAATATATTATTATTATTATATGTTACAGATGGACTAATAGTCCGGTAATAACTTATTACTAATCTANACTACGCTATACAGAAGAATACACAATGCTGATTTCAATAATACAACATTTCCGCCCACACCAGAAAAGCCTTCATCAAGAAACAGAAGACTGAATTTAATACGTACATATATGTCCAAGTAACAAAAATACACCATCACTACAAATACATCTCCCTGCTACAAAAATACAACATCGCAACATATTCGTCACCCAGCACAAAAATACACCACCTCATTCAAATATTTTCAATATATTTTCACAATTTAAAATGCCAATATAAGTTTATGCATAAAAATATTTTTACAATTTACATTTCTTATTATCATACAAGTTTTCTCAGGGTTCCTTGAAGGCCTTCACGATTACCGTAGCGGTCCCGGGGAAAAGTCTCCACCGTACCTCACCCTACCAGGCTATCCCCTACTCAACCTCCACTTCGTCAACCACTACCTCACTCGTCCGTACAAGTTCTACATACTCGGTTTATGATTTTTCGGGAAAGGCTCCAAGACTACTGCAAGCAAATTATATCATTCCTCAACAGCGCGATTTGAAAACGAGAATTTACTTATATTCGTTCGTTGCTCAATCAATTTAACTTTATGCTCTTGGTACTACCGAACATTCTGCTTTTTTAACTTTCGTTGATAAATCCTTGTACGCCCCAAATCCCGTGTATACCTTCAAAAATAAACCTAACCTTTTCGTTACTCTCCTCTAAACTTTCCCAAACTGATTCTTTTAGCATCTGTGTTACGCTATCGAGCTTTTTATGTCTACCTAAAACGATTCTTGCTGCTTTTCTCTATGCCTTTTCAATTTGACGGTTTAGACCTATCTCGTACGGATCCCATAAGCATTCCCAGTATTCTAAGATTGGCCTGGAAAAAGATTTGTACGTAGCCTCTCAAACCTCCTTATTTGACTTCTTAAGCGTACGTGTTATTAAGTTAAAGGTTTTATTAGCTTCCAAAATTATACATTCAATATGTTCATTCCATTAGTCCCTACTGAACGATACCCTTAAGTATTTGACCGTACGTTCGCTAGGTAAAACTTTCCCAACCAGGTGATATGCATATTGAAATCTTCTTCTATTAAAACTAATGACTTTGCATTTACTCGTATTAATTTCCAAATTATTAGATGAAACACAGTAATTCAAAGCAACTAAATCGTTTTGAAGATCTCTACTATCTTCCTCGCTTTTCATATTCCTGTAGATTATACAATCGTCTGCGAGCGAACGAATTTTCGATTTGATTCCCGTCACCTTATCACCAATTTTTACTCTTTGTCGCCTACATTTAATAAAACACTCCACCCATCGCACTACTCTTGGATATATACTATAAACATATTATGTAGACTCACTCAACAAAAAATTCTTTTTTGAATCGAAAAACCACAAATTTTTTACTGAGAATTTATTAGCTCAATTTTATTGAGGCCCCTCATGTGGAGGACGAATCACTGACAGGGGCGGATTCATAATTAGGCACAATAGGCCAGCGCCTATTGTGCCTGATTATGTATCTGTCCCTGTCAGTGATTCGTCTTAAATATTTCATAAATATATAATTTCGAGAGCCTAAACTCATTTTGATACAATAAGTACAGATAAAGTAGAATTAAATGAACTTTGCGGAAACATTCCTATATTTGAAAGCTGCCGACTCATTCACTGACGGATCCAGTGTGGGGGGAGTGATCTTGTAGTACTAGAAATTTACCTAGGATCTAACAGGGAGCTTGAAATATAATCAGATTGCGAAGTTTTCATTACTTTTCACGATCAACGTTTTTCATTTCCACGATCACTGTACATCTACTGTATTTCTAACGAAATAATTCTAATTTTTTACAGTTGATTAAAGATAAGCTCACAAGGAAATTATTTTAAACCGTCCCGTCGACAAGTACCGCCTCCTGTCGCCTAGTACCGCTCTCTCCCCTTGGAGAGTTTATAGAACTGCCCCTGTGCTGACTGAGCCTGAGTGAAACAATTATGATTTTTAAAATTTCCGATGAAAGACTCCAAATTTAGTTATTAAAACTATATAAACATCTTCGGGTCTCTGTATTGCATGTATTGAGCACAGTAATAAAAAAGATAAAGAATTATTCATAAATCAAACAGGGAACTAATCAAACAAAAATAATTGTAAGTAATTCTAGCTAATCTATCGGTTAATGAGTGAAAGTCTCAAATTAGACAAAAATACGGTAGGTGTACCTCATTCGCGTTAGGAAGACACTCGGTGTCCTGAGAGAAGGGAAAGAGTGTAGGAGATGGGAGCCTTTTGAGGGGTAATTCCCGCTATGCGTGATGCTTTTCTTGCTCAGGAAGCGCAACCTCTCATATTTTTTGACTTGGACTAGACCCATCTGCGCAGTAGGCTACTGAGCGAGTGCCTTCCTAACACGAATGAGCTGTAAGTGGGTTTTTATCTGTCGGACAGGATGGTGCGGGTAGAAAATAAAAAGGTAATTCTTTAGTTAAGTTTATTCCTAAAAATTTCGGAGAACAGATAACAAGAAGCGAAAGACTGTGTGAAAGATTGTAAGAAACTATAAGCGCTGCCAGAAGGAGGATAGTTATGAAAATACTGATTATTTTCAATTCTGCAATAAACTTTCTGTTTGATGTAGCCTATTTGATGGTCAACTTATCTTTGACCAATAATTGTTCTGTTATAAAATTTTACTGATAAATTTCTTAAGATATGTGTAATAACCATTAACTCGTGCTTAGTAAATGGCTTATTATTGGCTTCTGGACATCTATTTAGGTGCTAAGCTACGACAAAAAATCAAAATCCTTGTCTTTTGTTGAAACAGAAAATATTTCTATCTCCAGAGATGCTCTCATAGCGATTTTTTAGAGCTCGAATCCATCCATTGGTTACAAGTATAACTTTGCAAATTAAGAATTTCGTTCCTGTTGCAGATGAAATGGACGCTCGTGAGCGTTACTTGATGGAATTGTATAACAAAATAACAATCGAAATACTAAATTTTTAGTCATTATTTTATGGAAATGTTACTGATTTTGTGATCTAATCGTTATTGCTGATGAAATTTGAAGTTAGCAGAAACTATCTCGGCAGAGTGATTTGTAAGTTTCCATAGTTTATTTCGATGCAACCGATAATTATTATAAAATCTAAAACTAGAGACTTTACTGCGTTAGACCTCTGTAAAGTTTGATCGCCAAATCTCAATATTTTTGCTAAAAGTTGAAACTTTTTGATCGAGAATCTAGAAATAGAAGGCATTGGAAATAAAACGTCAATAACCTTCTTTTGGAAATATTGCCATGAATAATCGAGAAGGTGTCTCAATTGTCTAACAATTTTGTAAGCTATGGTTATTTTCGAATAAGTTAATGTTGTATTTATAAAATGAGATCATGCAAATAGTGCTTCAAACCCATAATTTTCTATACCATGTGAAATTAGTGAAAATTTCAGGCATTCGGTGGTAAAATTCTTGCGATAAATCCCAATATTTTATTTTGGCGGGAGATTAATCAGAAGTTCTCAAGTCCATCCCCAAAATCTATTGATAAGGAGATACGAGTAATGCCAATGCAATTCTGAGTTCGCTTTAGTCAATGAACATATTTTTCAGTCTTATCCCTTTCGACTCATCGCCCCAAAGGAACGCTCCCTTAACTAACTTACTCCCTAACTTACCCACCTCATGGTCTTCCCTTTCTGCTAATCACCTTATTTGCTCCCCCTCCCTCCACTCAGCCACTCCCCTCCTTTTCCTATGAAATCATCCTTCCTCCCCCTTACCTCGGCTTGAACATGGCAATTTCTAGGCGAAACTAATATAATGTGGATTAGTAAAAGTTATGAAACTCTTTGTTGTTATGAAACTGTTTTATAGTCAGTAAACCCTAGTAATGCCGAAATTACACGATGAAGACGGCCTCCTCCATGAATTTCATTACCTTTAATTATCATGAGAAATGTATCTTGAGCTCAATATACGATGATCATGGGTTTTAAGCAAAGAAGTTTTAGATTTATTGTGAAAATTTTCACACAGCTTTTCTAACCGGTAGTTACAAAAATTTCAAACTTCGCACATTGTTATAAGCCAATCCTTTGCTGTCAATAGGATCTCATTTTGATGCTCCTTAAAACTTCTGCGTATTCCAGGAATTAGTTACTGTAGGAAATCATAGTTTCCGACTGTTTATTTTTAATTTTGTTTCGATCTTCGTGACCTGGTCGATTCGTTCTCCATTCGAATTATTGCTTTTATAGATTACCATTGAGGAACGCTGGCCATAAGACTATGGACTACTGTATGGTGGTACGAAAAAGTTCACCGCCGTTGAACATCTCTTGAATACATTTTCACGCTTAAACAGCTTATTAGTTTATATATTTACATACTATTATAATNAAATATAACAAGTAAATAATCTCAAAAGGTACAGAATATACTAAACTCAAAAGTACAAAATCTGTTGAATAAGATCAAAATGCATTCTTAACTTAAAGTGCACATTAGATAAAGTCAGACATGACAATAAAAAACGTACAATAACACTTTACATAATTATATGTAGCATGTGAAAAGTGAATGAGGTAATAAAATTAAGTGCATGGATATAATAACAATAATAATTTATTTAACTCAAATAGGTTGCCCCAATTAGTTGAGTTATGATAGAATAGACCCAAAAAACGGCAGAAAGGTAAAAAAAGGAAACAATATACAGAATAATAAAAAGGTTAAAAAATAGAGAAAAAATACAGATTAAAAAGATTCATCATACAGTTCAATAGAAAAGAAATACAAAAAACAGACAAAATGAAAGGATTATGGTGCAGAATCAGTAGTAAAAATTGAGTATACATTTCTCCTTATGGTGTTCAAGAAATCGCAGAAGAAGTCCACGATGTTGGATAGTTCGTTAAGCGACCTACTGATTCTTGAGATAGGAGAAAACTTGTGGACATCTTTCCTAGAGAAGGGCACAGCCAATAAAGTTCAGTTTCGTGATCTCCGAGAGGGTACAGCAACACCAAAAAGTCCTATCAGGGAACAAATGTCAAAAGCACATTGGAACACCTTCCGAGCAAAGGTATAAATAAAGGAAATAATAAAGATATCTTGAACTTGACGTCTGACCCATAGTGGCTGGATTCAGAACTATTTGCAAATACTCAAATAGTCCTTTCCACGATAATCCATTCCCACGGAATTGCACAACCACTTAACAAATCTCTTTTGAACTCTTTCAATAGATTCAAATTTAGTTTTGTGGCAGAGGTTCTAAACCACTGAAGCGTATTCTAAAATAGGGCGAACCAATGTTATGTACGAGAGAATCACAGTATTCGTGGAAAACGTTCGGAAAGAGTTGCGTTTAATAAATCCAATAAGTTCAAATGTACGAGAGCAAAGTTCTCTAAGGTGAGCGTTAAAAGTTAATTTAGAGTCGAGTATTACTCCGAGATCGTTGATATAGTTCTTTTGTACCAATTAATGAATAGCGAGGCCATACGACCATAGAGTATGTTTCGGATATATAAAATTGGAAGTGTTAAATTGATTCAGTTAATAAATAATCAATATTAAAATTA
>KZ308292.1:1198963-1216805 GCA_000376725.2 Ladona fulva | reverse complement strand
AAGTTTATTTTATTAAACTTTATATATATATATGTATGTAAATCTTACTTTTTTCTCTATTTTTATGGTGAATATTAGCCGCAAAAAATTACTCTTTTCCTAATTCTTGATTATTTCATCCCTGAATAGATTCAACAGTCAAAGTTTACCAAGTACAATCTTAGAAATTGATCTTCGATTTAATCCTTCGGATACAGGATTTCAGGATTGTCATTGACTTGAGCTTAGATTTAATTATGCACAGGCTAATCTCAAAATTCTCAATCGTATGGCAGGCATCGTCTATAAAAGAAACACCATGATATTTCTTATTAACTTAAGACCGTAAAAAACCAAGATGGTAACTTTTGGGGAGGATGCCATTGGTTATGAGGTTCGAGATAATGTTGAATGAAGGCTACAGTTTTTTCTCACTTAGAGAAGTGTTACTGCCGCACGCGCTTTACTCGGCAAAGGACTTGGCTGAGTCATCGTAAACGGCGTTGAACTGAGACACGCCTCCATTGCATTGTGGTCTGCACGCCACACCCTTTCGTCATGAATAACGCCTGCCAAGATCCGGAGGGTTTTTTCTTCATGGTCGAGAATTAATACGTGTTTTGTTCGCCGCTGCATCAGTAGATTCGCTGCTTCAGTTCGGTGTTCTTCGTATCATGTGGATCGTAGAGTATCATGCTGATAACATAAGCTGATAAGTTCCACATCGATATGACATTTGGTTGAATTTGCGTGATATTTATTTTTATTGTGGTGTAACATAGTAAATTAATAGTTTCAGTGCTTTTTAGTTATGAATCCGCAAATTAACCGGGTCACACACTTCGTTTAGCCGTTGACTTATAATAGTGCGTCGTGGAAGGAAATATGGCGAATACATATGGGCGATTAATCAATCTTTGTTACTATCGGTAACATATGGAAAGCTCTTCCACCCCAATTAATGTTCTCCACCCTTTCCCACTTATCGTAAAATAAAATCAAGGATTCGGAAATTCATGTAATGTTGCCATCTTATATGACTCTTAAATTAATAATTTGACAGTAAAATTCAGATGAGAACTTTACTAGAGTAAATACTATAGGAAAATTACACTCTTATTAGATTATTATTTATGCCATTTAATTATAAACCGTATGAAAAATATGATTATCTTAGAATATTAGTGTGTGATGATAATTATATTATGGAGATTGAACAACAGCAGTTGGTTCTTGAACTGATGTTTCTAATGTGATTAACAGACTATTTTGTAGGATAAGTATAAATAGAGCTGATCCAAAATTAATTATAATTGGTAAACTTCCTCGAAAATATAATTAAGCAAAAATATATCTGAGAAAATGATTAACTAGAGTGATGCTAGAAACGAACTAAAACTGAATATCACAGTTAAATGTACTCATCAAGATAACTCGGCAAACATTTATGACCCAGTATTGTTGAATACTGTTCATTTGAATGGCTCATTAATTGCTTCTGACCTGCAGGTTAAAATTGTTTTCGCTAGTTTTCCCTGTTTGCAAGTCGATTTTCGTGAGTCGAGGAAAAATATAAGAGACGGAAAATGTCCATGCGCATTCTATAATTTGCATGATGGAATTAAAAACATTTATGAAAGTAACTCAATCGCATTACTCGGAGAAAAGCAATTACCTTGCTCCATTGGAGACTGTCACGTTTAATTTCAGGGAGAAAATCCTTCATTTATGATCTGAATTGGATTTTATGCCGCTGAATTTATAAGGAATCATTACTGGGAAGTGCCATTCGACGATGACGATATTGATGCAGGAGTATTAATCTTTCCGAAAATTTTAGATGAAAGCGATCAATATTGTCGGAATATTGAGCTTGGACGAAAATGAAAATAGATTACATTTTTTCTCAGATTACACAACCCACATATAAGGAAAGCAATTGACACAATTGCAATATAAAAATAATCACTGTTTAAGTGATTCCATAATACATGGAAGAGCATACAAATGGAAGAGCTATCCGAGCGAGGCGAACTTGCATTACGTTATAAAAGTTTTTGACGAAAGTATCAGGAATGTACATGTACTTAATAGGCAGTCTCCCGCTAAATTTTCCGGAATCTAAATAAACAAGATATATAATTTAAGAGGAATCATTTCCCGTTCTAAAAGCTTAGACATTAATGACGAATCCAGAGACATGCTTCTTTTTATTATGACGCTATTCTTTCCTCCAAATCCCATTAGATATCGAAAATTGATCGATTTTGATAATTTTCCGATATATTTATTCATACATCAGTCAAGAATTTCATAGAAAATTTCTAAAGATATGAATTTAGTTTAATTATCACGGACGTACTCGATTACAGGAGATATCCCAAGATGGGATTACAGGAGACATCCAACGAATATTGCTCATCATACTTTTAATCTCCTTCGGCACTGCTTTTGTATGCTTCATCAATTGAGTCAATTTTGATTGCTGGAATAATTGTAGAGATCACTGAGGTTTTCGTGGAATTCATTGTGGAAACCTTCTCTTCGACAGTGAATCTCAAGTAATTCATTAGCTGCTCCGTTAACTTCGACGAACATGACTTAATCCTGCTGAAAAAAATAAAAGACATCTGCTGAACTCCGGGCACCCGGAGGCGTCTCATCGCAGTTGGCTACGGCTTTCGTCCTTGGCTACGTCACAATAGCCAACGAGGCGCCTGGAGAAGTGTTGGAACAAGAGCATTGCTTCCTCGTTCTGATCCTTCACCTCATACTCAATGACGACATGCTCGAAATATTTCCACTTAGAAATCGCTCATCCATCACCATCTTATACCCCTTTCCGATTCCTCCATGAACAAATGTCATTACGCGGTGTACCGAGAGAAGGGTTTTAGTCGGAGTAGTAAAAGAGTGAACCTATATGCGTAGCAATTTATATGAGTGATTAAAAATTTAAAAAAATGTGATATGAGTATTACATCATCATTATCTGCAATTTTCAGTCCGAAGTCGGATGTAGGCCTCCCAAAGCGCTTTCCCATTCTCTTTGAGGTTCTCGTTGACATGTTACTCCTAAAAACTTGATGACTTTTCTGTTCCATCTGTCATTTGGTCTTCTTCTTGGTCTCTTCATAGCTCTTTATGTCCAGTTGAGAACTGTTGATATCCATCGGTTGTCGCTTCTTCTCACAACATGGCCTGCCCACGTCCATTTCAGTGATAATACCTTAACTATGATGACTGTCACTGCTGTCATCTTCCTCACCCAGTCCCACTTACAACCTCGTTACCACTATGCCAGCAATGGCTGTGTGTGCCAACGCGGAAATGACGAATATTGTGGAGTATGAATTTCAGTTTCTTTCTTGACATTTTTCTCTAGAACCCGGGCCTATGGGGAAGAAACCCATCACACTTTTTACTTTCACTCTGTCTACTTCTATATGAAATAGGTCTCATCATGGTTCTCAACATCGTTCTGCCAACTTCTCCTTGTAAGATTACTTCTTTTGTTCACTTCCTTAATCATGTCGTTCAGTCCTGTTGTTACCAGTTGTCCCAGGTATGTGTATTCCGAGCAAACATCAAGAGGGATTTAGATTTAGGATTTTTCTATCAAGAGGGATGTTTTTAAGTTTTATTGGTACTAGTTCTGCAAAATAAACAAAAAAATAAAGTTGTTAAGTTTATCATGAGTCACATCTTTTGTCCCGCCACGTTCAATGACTAATATTAATTGTGCTTCGACAGTTGAGGTTGTTTCGCACTTACAGGTCCCCACTGGGATTCGAACCTGGGACCAGTTACAGCAAAGGTAAACACGCTGCCCACTTGGTTCTCCAGGAGACCCTTTGCTCTCTTCTTCTTTGGCTACTAAGAATATAACGATTTTCATCATTCATTTGCATTTAGCAGATGAATGATGAAAATTTACTTCAGGAAAATGTAAGACCAAAAATATCCGACGATTTGAAGGCCATTGGTTGGGAGAAAATTAGCTTCATGGTTGCGGAGATGAAAATTTTCGTCGATAAAGAACTTTTCTACGAGTCAAATATGATTGAGTTGAATAAAGAATCCAGTTTTGTATCGGCGTCCTCGTAGAATGGAGTGTAGGAGCAAGAATTCACTCGTGATGTGCCTTTGAGAGGTAGGTAATGTCTTATTAACTTCCGGATTTTGATATTATCATTAAACTCCGTAAGGAGTCGATTTTGTAATGATATCTTTATAACAGCTGAAGATCATTAAGGCTATGAACTTACGCCCAATATGGACTTTTATAGCACTTTCGAGGAAAGTCTGGAAATGTGTCCCAGCGCGACTTACGGAGATCGAAGAACCAGATGGTATCCGGAAGAACTAGACAGATAAGATGAGATTCCTCAATAAATGGGTCTATGACCTCTTCAGTGGAGTCAGAGAGACTTAGACCCAATAACGACGACGACGATTCAACAGGATAAAAGGGCATATCTTCAATATAAGAATTTCACCAGGTTTAAAGGATTTTGATCTTGGGTTGGAAGATTCAAGTAGTAGTAGTAGGGTGCTTGGACAGCGAAGGTTGCGCCATAGAAGATTCAAGTTGGATTTCATCGTTTCGAGTCACCAAGTTCGTCTCTTTCAGGGAATGACTATCTCTTGGACGTATTAAGAAATCAGCCACGAATTTTCATTTTCAAACGTGTCTTATGATCTCAGATGTTGATCATGATTTCATTATCAATACTGATCAAACTGAAAGTTAGCGTAGCGTAAAAAGTCGGTGTGCTCTATCTTTCTGGGTGGGGGTAAGAAAACGGATATTTATGTTCGCGATCTGGCAAAATTGACTCATTCTTACAATTTCAGAAAAAACTCTTCCCAAGGTTGTTATGTGTCTTCAAGAGCCAAACGGTAAGTTTTGGCTATAAGTGTAGAAGGACGTTGACTAGCTGACAAGTGAACATTGGAAACGTGTTTGCTGCGGCTAGAAAATTCGGAAAGCTTACGTACGAACAATTTTGATTGAACTCGATGTTTTGAGACTTTACGTCAAGAAAAAACAGTTCCTATTCCTAATCGATGTTTGGGGCGGGAAAAAAAACCTTATTTAGTACGACTTGTTATTCATCGGTATTAACCGTAAAACGTCATGTATGCTGCGGACAATTCCAATAAAGACGACAGCTTCTCTGAGTTTAGTTCTTTAAGTCTTGAAGCTAGATCTTCTGCGTTGGTTGCGAAGACACCTACATCATCTCTAAAACGCTGGTGACAGATGTACTCCCGATTTATCCGTAGACCTTTCTCTTTCACATCTAAAGTATAGAACACTTCTTTCAGAGCTTCAGTGAAGAAGATAGTTGATAGGCAGTAGCCTTGTCTAACTCCCTTCTCAATCTTGAACTCATCTGTACCTTCAAGAGGCTGTGGCGTCCTTGTAGATGCTGCGTAAGAGTTGGATGTACTCAGCATCTATCCCTTGTTTACCTAGAGTTTCCAGTGTGGAGAAGGTACTTACCGAGTCAAATGGTTGCGCACAGCGCACAAAGGAGAGTAAAGGAGGTATCTGGTACTCGTTTGTTCTGCTGATAGTTTCTTGCAGCGTGTTGATTTGGTCAAAATTGCCAAATACCTCGCTAAATTCGGCCTGTTCCCTGGACTAAGCAGTTGCCAGGATCTTCAGCCGTTCAACTATTATCCACATGAATGTTTTGTAAGAAACGAGGAGGCGAAGTAAGACGACGATTCTTAAAATCTTCCTTGCTATCTATTTTATGCAAAAGGGCTATACCTGCATGGTTCCAATCCTTGGGGGCTCTCCCCTGACTGAGGAAATCGGTGAGTAAATGCCCTAAATTGGGAGCAATCTCTGTTACACCAAGATATTCCGCCAATACTCCACCTGCTCCTTCAGCAAAATTACTTGTTTTATTATCCTGTGTTTAGATTTCACGGTAGAAATCGAGCATAATTTTATTCCGATTTTCTTTTAATAGCAGAGGGTACGCAAAACAGGGATGGATTTTGAAAAATAGAGTTTTTTACATTCAGACAACTATAAATCTTGAAATTGAGAATATATTTCTCCATGAGTAAACAAGCATATCTCCATCAGCTTTCATTCATATCTTAGAATGAATTTCCTTGGTATATTCCTCTACCCTTCGGATTCCGCATATTCATCATTTTGTTGAGGATTATGTGCGTTAAACTCCGCCGTGTTGCTTTGTTTTTATCGAACATTTATATTTTACGGAGAAGTAAACTGTATCAAATCACCCTGCTGCATATAAAATCATCTTCATCGACTCAATGCGGAAAAACAAAATTTACTAATGAATGAGGAAGCGGTGCCTGATGGTTTTTTATATTGGTTTATTTATTATACCAAGAAGCATTCGATGTTCAGTGGCTTTCTCAATGGAGCTCTTCAAAGTGCAAGTTGATGCTGGATGTATGATTTTTAAAAGGAAAGAAACTTTCAGTTTCCACTAAATTTAAAGCCTTGTAGGCCTAACCATCTGGTAGTCAGCAATGTAGGAAATTTCTTGAATTAGTAGAGGCTGTGTAAGAGTATTTATTCATAGGTGTGACAAGTTAGATGGGTTTTCCATTCATTTGAGGATTTTCATTAATGATGGGACGATTAATCGGGATCTGATATGTTTTACTTAGGTTCCGATTCCGGAAACGATTCTTTGGAATTTATTTCTTAAAACACAACTCATTTTCGACAATTCTTTCTTCATCTCATGATTAATGATAAATAGACAAATACTTTTGATCTCTTTAAATCTAAAACCTATAGATCTTAATTGCTTCCAAATATGGTATTTAATATCAATTTCAATATTATGCATAGATATATGATAAGAGGTAAATTTATGTATATATTATACAATTATTAATATACTTAACGTACTAGATGAAAAACTAGGTGCATTTTTCTTTGTTTACAAAATGATTTTAATTTTATCCATACAAACATCGCAGGAAGGGGGAAAAGGTTCGAAAACTTTTTCAGGTAAATTGTTCCATTCCATTATTCTCCGATTCAGAAATGAATATTTACAAATATCTGTCCTTTGGTTAAGTGTGGAAACTTTATATTTATGATCCGTTCTACCAAGATAATCTGGGTCTTTAATTTTATTTTTCAATTCTCTCATGGAAGACTTTTCTGCGACAGTTTTACATTCCCTAGCATTTTTCTTTTACGTCTTGTTTTTAATTTTTCCTAACCTAACTCTTTGATCATAATAATGACGCAGTCTTCCTGTATTGTTCCAAAATACAGGAAGGTATAATTTTATAGGCTATTTTTATTAATATTTCTACTAAATGATTCCTTTGTTCAATAAGTATTCATTTCTCAAAAAACAGTACCTAGGAATAATGAATCACAGCAGGCAGAGGTGGGTTTCTGGGGTTTTTTAACCCCCCAAGAGATCAGAACAATAAACGAACACAGGCGAGAGAAAATCCTCACGCAATTATTCCATACAAACACAGCTAAGCAATCGCAGGGTACACAAGTTAAAATAAATCCGTTTATATTTTCATTGGATTTTGGGCGAAAGTTTGCTTCCCCTGGATGGTAAGGCAATGCAGTGCTCAATCCATGGCTCTAAAAACCCACCATGGATAAATCTTTGTTACGCATCTGATTGCAGGTATCAGAATATGGAATAGTTTCGGAATCGGAAGTTCAAAGTAGTGCCGGGAATTGTATTGGATTCTTTAAAAAATTTGGCATCTTCCCATCACAAATTTTTACATTATGCAAAACTAATTTACCGCTGCGTAATATTAAGATTATTTTGTGTCGTATCGCATAATCGTACTGTAGGTTTGCATTCGAATATCTCAATTACAGTTTCACGTGTTAGATCACAGAAAGGATATTTGTAGGAATACTTAAAAAGAACGCTACGACAGATCGTTTAGGCTTGCGAACTAATATTAAAGGACAATAAAAATATTATTTACCATTAATTATTCCAAATTTATAGTATTATCGTTAAAAGTGCTTCGACAACTAAGGTCATTTCGCACGTGAGCCCCCACCGGGAACCGGACCCGGGACCGCTTTCACCGAGGGCGAACGCGTTGCCCACTTGGCTATCTGGGAACCCTCCAAATTTATATTTTGCGCTATATTTTGTTTAGTATTCTAATAACTTGATAAATTCAATAATCTTGCATGATGAATTTGCACCGGACAATTAAACAATAAAAAGGTTACTTACCATCGAATAGTTGTAGAGGCAGTATTGTAGGGATACATTCCTCTTTTTAAGTAGCAAAATTAATGCCATATCGATTTCTTTTGTCACGCGGTTTGGTAAACTTAAGTTGTATAATCCTCAATCATGTAATCATTAATCCAATAGATTACAGTTATTTGATCCAACAGTTATTAAGGTCGTGAAGTAGCTGACGCCCAATTAGTCTCTCAAACGATGTTGACTTTTAAGCAGTTTCCATATAATTAAATGCCTTGCTTATAGGTTGACAATAGGAGAGATTAACATAAGGCTATTCCGCATTCATATGAGTGTGACATTAGTGTATGTCTGATTGTCGTACGCTTTCTTTACGGTGTAACTGTATATAACCCAAGTAAGCCCGTTTCTATTAAGAACATGACACTTTTCGGGCTCACCAGTGTCTCGGATTTCAGTGGCACCTGTTATTAATTTAAAAAAATTCTTTTATAAGTATGTTTCTGTTTTATTCATTATAACAAATTTAACCTGTTTTAATAATGCGTTGCTGGTGTTTACGAGTTATGAAACTAATTTAATTTACTTTTCCAGTAAATACCCGAGAGGAAATAATGCAGATGTTAAAAATAAACCTTTATTTATTGATGAGATTAGGTAGAATATTTCATATTCTAGAAAGCTTCAATTAACCGTCAGTTAAAGTGATACCTTCCAAAATTGTCACTGGAAACTTTGAACAGATTTTAAGGCGAGGCTACGAAGGACTAATATTCCGAAGAAAAGGACGGCGACTGCAGTCACTGAACACCTCGAATTCGAATGTGTCGGGCCTCCGGATGTGGGTATCGCGTTCGATTTCGGTGAAAGCCATACCGAGTTCGACTCCCGGTGGGGGACTCAAGTGCGAGATGACCTTAACTGTCGAAGCACAATTAATTTAATCGGAAACAGTTATCCCAAGACAATTTGCAGATTGCAGCTTGAACATCCTTTGAAACAGACAGTAAAACTCAGCTGGCAATCAAGAGAACGTGTCTCATTAGATTTACGAAGTTATTTTGCGCGCTGTTCTGATTATTGCGAAGATTTAAGAATTTTCGATTATATCACTTCTCTCCAGATTTTGTATCTAGATTCATTATTTAAAAATATGAATCTTCATAAATGAATTTCCTTTTATGTAGGAATCGATATTATTTTGCGTTCTATTACCTATGCTTTTCTTTGAAATACTTTCTTCATGATAAAAGTGACAAAACGGCAATCAGTCGATTTCGAAAAAAGTTCAATAAGTTTGACTATTGCTATGAATTTAAGGTCTAATTGAAGTGTTTTCAATATTTTCTCTCACATTGTATTTTGTACAGTCAGCGTAATGAAGCGAATTACTGTCATACCAACCTTCGTGACAGAGCATTAGGAATACAAATTGTATTACCGACGGTATTTAAATTTAAGATATATTTCCTTGTCTCAAGTCGATATAGATCTTAAACCTACTTAACCGAATCATTTCGTTCTGTGTATCTATCGCTTTATTTTCCAAACGATGCTTGAAATAGATTGCAATAAAGGTTGAAGTTGTTACAAATAACTAAACATTATCAGGTACAATCATATAGAAAAGAAAGGTGGGTTATCAATTTTTAAAACTGAAGAGTATCTCTTCAACATTTTTTACAACTAACAAGATTATTAATTTGTAAAGTCGTTTTATCATACGCATAAAAATGATCGAATGACTAAATATTACGAATGTCAATAGTTTTATTTCTGTTGCGTTTTCACCGCGAAACTGGGTGTAAGTGCTTCTTAACACTAGCATTGCGAGTACAACTGTTTTACGCCACATGTCCCAAGGACGTGGTGTGAGAATGATCATAAGGTGAAGTAAAAAAGGGTGTATGACATGTATCAGCCAGACGAGGCGCTAAAAACCCCGACGTGATTATAAAATGCGTGGAAGCTCCCGAGATTGGGCGTTTCGCCGCCAGATTGCTCTGATGTCCGCTTTTCTCTCTCCACTCTCTCGTACGCTACGACAGCTTCGCTCCCGACCTGCCGCACTCGCTTTTTTCACGTCATCGAAATATTTTAACCGATGATGAATACTTCTGCGGCTGGACCAACAGCTCAAATAAGAATTGCGTTTCTCTTTTATATCTACGCTTAATAGGAGCTTACGAAATGTTTTGGGGTAACTAGAATGGTCAAATCACGACCCTAGGATAAAATTCATTGTCGTGATGGACGATGAATGGATTCTTTAGTTCAGTTCCATGACTGATCCCGTTCTCTACGGTCGCGTTCAATGAGCGAATGAAAATCCGAAGGAGGTCCACTTTCCTCGGATTCTGAACCATTCGCTAATATGTTTAAGAGTATTGTGTTGGTTTTATGTCAATAAACAATTACATAAAGGCCTACCGTGTTTCTCATTGCCACTTGGAGAAGTTATAACCCTGCATCACGAACTTTATCACTGAAGTTTTGGAGATTAGGCTCAGTGTTATTTAGAAAACGTTTTATGGAAGATTATGAAACAATTTTTGAAGTTAGAGACAGGAGTGAATTTTTTGACTGGATTTAATCTACATCTACATAAGTACCCTGCAAGCCGCCTTTCGGCGTGTGGCAGGGGGTGCAAGCACCATGACTTCTACTTCACTAATTGATTGGTTTCGCGTATCGTCCGCGGAATTTTTTCCGTCTTTGAAACGACTTGTTCTAGCATCTATTTCTCTGATTTTCCTCGCAGTATCCGAATTGCCTATGTAACGTGGGGGATTCATTATGTTAGCTACATCATCTGTGAACGTGCTTTCTCTAAATGTATTAAGTAGATTTATCCTTTGTTTCAGCCTTCTTTCTTCTAAAGATTCCCACCCCGCGTCCTGAAGCATTTTCGTAACACACAATGACTTGTCGTGACAATCCTTTACAAAACGTATCGCCTTTCGCTGTACTTTTTCTAATTCCCTAATTCAAAACTTTTCTGCAGGGTCCCATACACTACAGGCATATTTCAGATGAGGCCTGACCAATCCAACATAACATCGCTCACGGACTTTTTCTTCGCTCCTACCGACAATTCTCTTCACGAATCTTCTTAAGCGCTCGACCACATATTGACACTCGACCAGGTTAAGTTACTGGTGAGGGTTACTCCAAGGTATTTCACCGTTTCTACTGCTAATAAAGTTTGCCCTCGGAGCCTGTACGAATAATCATTGGCATTATTTTCCCTTTGGAAGAAGTTGATAACTAAACATTTATCTATATTGAGCCCTAATTGCCAATCATCGCTCCATTTCATATTTTTATCTAAATCACAGGATAGGGTTAATCTATCCTCTGAGCTTCATATTTCCCTATAAATCACGGTGTCGTCCGCAAATATTCTAACTTTACTATTAATGTTATTGCTGAGGTCGTTGATGTACACTTAAAACAGTAACGGTCCGATTACACTTCCTTGTGGCACGCCCGAGGTCACTTTAACCGAGTTGGAGCTTACTCCATCTAGTACATACTACTCGTTGTTCTCTGTCGGAGAGAAAGTCCTTCATTCAGTTTATTACTTCGCAATTGACACCCTCAACTTTTAATTTGTACAATAATTTATTATGTGGAACCTTATCAAATGCTTTCCGAAAATCTAAAAATATCGCGTCGACTTGCCTTTTATTTTCGGTAGATTTTAAGATATCGTGAACTAACAACGCTAGCTGAGACTCGCAGGATCGTGTCTTACGATAACCGTGTTGGTTACTCACTATGAATTTGAACGTGTCGAGGAAGACCATTATGGAGCTAACTATTATATTTTCCATTATTTTGCCGCTCAATGATGTCAAATATATAGGCTTATAATTCGCTGGATCCTCCTTTATGCCACTTTTAAATATTGGAGTAACATTCACAATTTTCCAGCCTTTCGGAACTTTTCCTTCGTTCATAGACTTTTCAAATATTACTTTCAGAAAGGGGGCTACGCTTTCCACTACTTCCTTGAATACCCGAACTGGTATGTCTTCAGTACCAGGAGCTTTATTACGTTTAATCCGCCGCAAGAGTTTAATGGTGCCGTCTTCACTGAAGGTGATTTTCGACATGGCTTCAGACCGATTAACTTCCGATAGGGTACCTAATGTGTTATTGGACGTAAATACGCTCCGAAAAAAATCATTTAAGATGTTGGCTATGCCCTTGGTATCGTTTATTGCGTTCCCGCTATTATCTTTTAATGAACCTACCGTTTGCTCTATACCTTGGTCCTCACGCACGTATGACCAAAAGGCTTTAGGGTCCTCATCTAAGTATTCGCATAAGATTTTCTTTTTTAATTAGCGTAGGGCATCTCGTATGGTCCGCTTTGTTTCCGATTTCGCTTGTTTGTAATCGCTCTTTACTTGATCCGTGTTGATATTGTTTGGATACCTCGCGTAGGCTTTTAATTTCGAATGTAAACGCTTCTGTTTCTTAAGAGCTTTTCTAGTCTCTTTATTATACCACCTTGGATCATCATTCTGATTAGAATATTTAGATTGTAAAAATGTATCCATAAGGTCGCGCATTTCCTGTACAAACAAATTACAAGCATCCTTGGTGTTTATACTCGTCGTACGCGCTTCGTACACCGGAAAATTAGTTGTAAGTGTATCACGAAATCCTTTTAAGTCAGCTTTCGAGTACAGATACATTTTGCGCTTAGGATTTTGGTGCCTAACCAAGTTAATATCCAAATCTATAAGAATGACTTTGTGATCTGATAATCCATCGCCAACAGATGTTTTTATTATTCGCTCGGGCGTATTTATAAAAATGAGATATAATATACTTATTTTCCTGGCAGGCTCTTTAACTATTTGATTTCACAATTTTTTTGCGTTATACTTAATAAACTTCTACACGAGTCACTATCTGTAGCTCGTTTCTTAACTACGTTATTTAACCAGTCGATATCAGAGAGATTGAAAATACCTCCAATTAAAGTTATACTATTATTATTTTTACGCGAATAAAAGATTATTTCTTCGTTAAGGCAACGCAGAACCTGACTTGAAGAGTTGGGTGACTGTTAGAAGGTACATACATTTTTTTTTGGCTTATTGGACAGACTAATCTGGGCTCCCGATAGCCAAGTGGGCAACGCGTTCGATTTCAGTGAAAGCGGTCCCGGGCTCGATTCCCGGTGGTAGCCTACGTATGAAATTACCTAAGCTATCGAAGCACTTTTAGCAATACTACTACTACAGACTAATCGTGCATCAAACGCTCTCGATGTTCCCATTTAAATACGTATGTGAGTTACTCCGAAGTGAACTTTAGGCCGCTATGAATACTCCGCCACCTATTTTATCCTAACGATCTTTAGGGTAGATCTGCTATATTTAACGTTCAAGCTCCCTAAAAGTACAACCCTCCCACCCCGACTTCCCTTAGGCGCAGCTTCTTTGGAAGGCAGAGCGGCAGGCATGGTCGCACTTTGCAGCGCCGAGAACCTATTGCAGACAGGAAGTGGGTTCGACGGCACCTCCACAGCAATCCCGCGCTGCTCCTCCACTCCTCGTAGCCAACCTCCACTCGGGCTCCAGGAATGGAATCGACCCCGAATGATTGGAAGAAGGCCGCACCCTCTCCGCGACAGTCCAACCAGCGTTAACTCTAGGGCGAGCCCTAGTGGTCGACGCAGGCCGAGCTGGCCCAGAGGTGACCGTAGAGGGAGGGTGGCTAGCCCATTCCGTAGAACCATCGAACGAAGCTCTCCAAGGGCCCTCTCAAGGTAGCAGATCCGTGCCCACAGGGGGTCAGTACCAGTATTTCTTTCGCGAGCACCAATAGAAGACCTGTAGGAAGCCATCCTATTGATACACAATTTAAGGATAAGACTTCTGACTAAAACAACTAACAATAAACCCTATTTACCACCCACTGGGATTTACCGGAGACCCAAGTGAAGATGCTAGATTTGTAAGTTCTAAGATGTTATTCGTAAAATAAGTACACCAACGGACAAAACGGATTTAGTAGGCAAAACTACTGAAGTTATTTATACGAGTAGAAGATTGAGTTTTAAATTCAAAAAAGCAAAATAAATTAAATAATTTTTCGCTAATTAATAGTAAATTTTACAAGAGTTAAGAAGTTAAGATAAGTTAAAATAAGGATTTAGTACAGTAAAAGAAAGCGAAAGAGGTCCTCGGCTCTTAAGGTTATGAATATGCGCTAATAAAAACCATATATACACACAAAAATAGGCGATAGATGAAGGAGAAAGAAAAATTATATAGGTATAAGGGTAGATTGTACATTGTACTTAACGCTCGTGCGCTCTGGATCCACTGTTTCGAAGATCAACTGCAAACACTTCCGTTTTAGATGCACTAAACACTAAGAAAGAGCACTAAAGTTAACACTAAATATATACACTAAGTAAGAAAACTATACGCTAAAAGCGAACATGTGGATGATTTGAAACCATATCGTATACCGTATCGGTAGTACGTCTGCGGCTGCAAACTCAGGAGAGAGAAACTGAGGAGCATTCAGGAGAGAGAGAAAGGCACGTCCGTCTCCTTTGACAGCTAGGTCAGGAATAGCAATATCTGATAACACAGGCAGAAAAATTATAACATTTTTTGGTGACACGGATAGTAATAGCTGTAATTTACTAATTTAGGATCGCTGATTCCAGATATGAGCTCAAAGAAGTTCCACAATATAAGTTTTTTTTCCCTTACAGTAACTTTTAATTTTTCAATTTTCCGCCAAGAATTAGACGAGTATTTGACACATACTCGCCTAGCTCTCAAATGCAATTTTAGAGTTAATTTATTCCTATTTCCTCAATTTTTTTACCAAGTAAAGAGACCGTATAAATATATTTAAAGGCATTATTACCAAACTTTTGTATGCAAATTCTATAAGAATAAGAAAAGAAGATTAAAATTTCCCTTGAAAATGGCAATACAAATCTAAAAAGTCCTCTAAAATACTTCCTGAATCTCTTTTCTTCTTGCGACTTTACTTCTTACGTTTGTGTGTTGAGTTTTCCCTAATTAAAATCCAGACTCGCAAAAACCTTTCATCACAGACACAAAAGATTAACACGCTGAAAGTTCTCTTACGAAAAGTCTGGCTTCAAAATTTCTATCATTCGGTCATTTTCTTATTTCAGAGCCGACAAAAATTCCTTCTTTTAACTCAGCATTACTAATTCGTGGAAAAGTCTTTCATAGATACTTGAACCCTTCCCATTCCCTGCTCATTGCTTTAGATTTTTACTGGCCCATGTTTAATGTGGAGGTAAGAAAATTCTTTGTGGCTCGACCAGAGGTTTGAACCTGCTTATCACCTTTCCTTAACGACTTTTTCATGACTTCGAAAAAATTGCAAAGAAAACTTTTAAAACTTTTTTCCTAATCTTTGATTCAGATACGTACGTTGATGACATTTTTGCCATTTTCGACTCATCTAAAACAAAAATGTTTGATTTCTTAGAAAAACTAAATGAATATTATGACTATGAATAAGTGAAGGCAACAAATAATTAAGATACATTCTCAAAAAAGACAATACTTAAATCTGTTTGCTTATCAAACTTTCGTTACATTACTCACTCCCTTCCTCCTATCCACTCCTGTACCACAATGGTTAATGCATTAGGGTCTCTTAGAATGATGTCGTGAACTATGGATTAAGTGATAGACATATCATGAGCGTGAGCATGATGTGTGAGCATTTATATAGGGAAAAGTGACGGGGCGCCTCGACCCAGAGATTAATCATAATTTTTCAAAAATTAAATAACCCGTCCAATTTTGGACTTTACATTTTTAGCATTTAAAGAAAATCAACATTCAATTTCACTAATATTTCTATTGTAATATTTCTAAGGGTGATTACGAGATATTTTTAACTGAGTCGACTACACTTATATTCGTTCCACTGATTTTCTACAGGTGGCTCTGACGTAATTTTTTCCTTTTGAATAAGTTAACTACAGAGCATTTATTTACATTAAGTTATAGTTGCCCCTTTTCGCATATCTACATCTACATAAGTACCCTGCAAGCCGCCTTTCGGCGTGATATCCATTTTGCCGCTATCAGTTACAATCGCTGTATTTTTTAGATTCTTGTTTAGAGTCTTTTACAAGTTGGAAGCATTTTGGTCGATATATTTGAGCGTCTTCTGTGATACACGATTTTTTTGCTATTAAAATTATAATAATTTTGCAGAAAACCATCAATTAGAATGCACTAAAATAATTTTATCCATTTTCAAATAGCCTCCCTTCTCCCAGAGATCGACGGAATTATTATGTTCCAGAAATATGACTTTTAGTTTATTAAATTTTCTATTTACGCTTTAAGACACTGTCGGAGTCACGTTATTGCATTCTGCTGAAACATTCTATCATATCGTCACGTAATAACACATTTCTAAGAATACTAGGTGTGGGAATAGTATGGACATTTCTTCTTTTTCTTCTACACGACATTAACGTCTGAATATCTGGAATCCTTGGCCTCCTTCGAATAAAATTATGAAACACTTTACTGCACTTCAGTAGCATTAACATTTTAAGAGGTTAATGGAGACGCAAAGTTACGGTAAAGAGGTTACGAAAGCTTCTGGGACATGAATCCAAATGATTTATAGTTTATTGTTAATATTGCTAAAGGATATTTTGGCCAGTTGTTATTTTTACCACCGAATAGTTCGAGTGACTGGCTTGTGTCCTTTTGCCATGTCATTTTTCAGGAAACCTACAGCTAATAAAGCCCCATTTAGTTATTGTTATTGGAGTTATTTGTTATTCTTGTCTCAAAGGCTATCCAACTACCAATTTTATGTAAATATGCGTTTCCTGCTCTACATTTTCTCCTTGTCACTACAAGTTAAAGAAAATATCGATATCCGACGAAAGATTGAAAAATTTCTTCGTTAAAAAATTACCAGCTGCCCGTTTTACGAACCAGAATTTGTATTATCAAAGCATGTCATGGTAATAAATCTTTGCTGGTGGAATATGCTTTTTTGTGAGTGGATTTGAGTAATCCACTAACATATTATCTTAGAATACTATTTACTTTCCACTTATATTCTCCCTTCAAGTATTTTAATATTCCCATAATTTATTAATTCACCATTTTTCCCTATAAATCCATATTATTAGCTGAATTTCAGTCTTATGTTTTGCTATATAACATTTAGTTAAACAACCCCAGACAATATATGAACCTTTTCATAGTATTTATATCCATATAAACCTTGGAAAGTTTAAAAACTGCCTGCCTAAAAATTTTATTAGCGTTTTCTTAATGATGAGTCGATGCCAACCGTGTTGCCGATTCCGATACAATTCCAGATACTTCCTTAAACATTCGATTTGGATGCGATTCTTCAATCTTACAATGAGTAAAATTATTTTTAGTTATTATTGTTTTCGGAAAAATACTCAATGAAAGAATATTCAATAATACAATATTTAATATAAAAGAAATTAAAATTTAGAGGAATATCCTTTGGGTTGAAAACTTTTAAATTAATATTAAAGAAATCAGTGTCCTTATTTAAACCCTCTAGCTATCTTGTCAAATTCGTAAAATTCAGAGCAACAATTTAAGTTAATTTTC
>KZ308292.1:1182950-1198877 GCA_000376725.2 Ladona fulva | reverse complement strand
TGGAGCTGAAACAAAGATGAACAGTCGGAATTTATGGAAATATCAAGAAATAGGTAGAAATGTCAATTTTTTGCACAAGAATATGTTAAAAAATTAGCATTAAATTGCAAGTATGGGCGTAATTATTATTTATAGATTAATGGTAAATGGTATTATATGACCACCTGCTGCTTCGGCCGATCAGATAATGAGCGTAAAATAAGAGGAATAGCTGCGGGGACAAGTCGTTTTATTGACTCATTCTTTCTGCGAACGATACGCGATACTATTAAACTAAAGAGGTAACTCGGACGCTTTGTGTGTGTACACTCCCTGCCACACGCCGAAAGGCGGCTTGCAGGTTATAAAGCGTCACTGATTTGGTGATTTTTCTACGTATCCCTAAGGTTTCAAGGCGATATCGTATCGAGAAGTACCCAAAAGTATGATTCAAGTTGCCTGTATAATTTATATGGAGGAATATTTAACCTTCCCTGGAATCGAACTATGGACCAATATGAAAATCGTAAACCTTGAGCACGAACTGTGGTTACGAATATTATTCACATGCCAAATTACAGCCTTCTGGCTTCTCGACAGGTGACCCAAATAAATTTTTAAAAAGTCACCCCGCGTAATTTAAATAGACGACAGTTGAACAGTCTTAGCACCGAAAACGGTAATTAGATATTAACGGTAAGGAGATACCTACTTAAATTTCGTTAAAGAATCTCCTCCAGCAACCTCAGAGAAGCTAATTGATTAGGACATCTTTAACTTCTAACGATATTGTGAATTTCAACCTTCTATCTTAACAGAAATTGCCCTTAACAAATTTTTGAAAACTCCCGCGATGTATAAAATCGTGAAAAGTACGATTTTTGGGACCTTCTAGAATCGAACCGATCATAACCAGCAGTGATGTCTTTTTTATTCCTTAGTTTATTTTTGGGGTCTTTACGCAAAATAATCGCCGGTTCAGTGACGTTTTTCTTTTAGCCTCAGAAAGTGTCTCTAACTTAACAGAAAATGCAAATAGAAAATAAGTACCACGATGATCTCACTAGAGAAAAAGTGAGATATCGATCCTAGATATCGTAGGTTCGATCCCAGAAAGCCCCAAAAAAGGTGTACTTTTTCCGTAATGATGCAATTCACTGTTTTCGATTAAATTATTATGAGGTACTTTCCGTTAAGGTGGAGAATTGAAATTCAACCTGGTTGTATAACTAAGATTATAAACCTTCGTGTTCAATTTATTGTTGACAATATAGAGCTTTGTAACTACCGATTTGAAAAGAAATTTGGAGGATTAGTGGTAACTAATCACTCCTTAACTTGCAGGATGCAAGCAACTTATTCTAAAGCAAGTATCTACACAGAAAACAGTTACAATCAGTCATAAATTGTTGATACATAATATTTTACACTGTGCATGAAACATCTAAAACTATATAAAGATATACTTATGATAATAAAAGCTTTTAAGTAATTTGTAAACTTTTAAGCTTCTTTTTTTAATTTAAACATTTTTCGGCGTTCCATTTTCTTACATTTTCCTTCTACCATGTGTACATATTATCCCAGGATTCCTCGGAGCGCTATTTCTCAGTCCTATCGATGGTCAGGAGTCTGTTTTACCAAAGATTCAAAGGAATATGGAATGAAATCCAAGGAAAGGGTCCTTTTCTATGTCTAACTAGGATTTAAATCCGCAGTGCGTTGTAACTGACCACGATATACCCCTACATCAAAACATCTTAAATGGCCGCAACTCCACTTCTGATGTATTGTCTGTCTAAATCGTAAACGGAATTGTTTGACTTACGCAACATCCGCCGCTTGCTGAGTTGGAGAGGAAAACGGTGCGGAATTCTGGGTACAAATGGATGGGTGTGCCTCCACTGTTATATAACACACTCATAATTCCCTCCCACGCCTTCGTCACTTTTGGTTCTCGGGAGGCAGCTTACATCTTTTCTTACGAATGGACATTTCACTTCATCGTTTCTTACGAATATTTCATTTCATCATTTCTTACGAATAGACATTTCAGTATGTAAGTCTTCTTATTAAAAGAAAGATTACTTTGTGCAATACCCTTTCGATGTCGTAGAATCGTACGAGGAATTTTCCGTGAGATACATACTAGTTATTAGTGATGAGTGCTACCGATTTAAGGAATAATTCAATCTGTTTATACTATAATCAATATACGTTGGCCGGATATCGTGGTATCGGGTAATTGGTGGAAGTTACGAAGTACTTGTTTAGTTTATTTAGAACTCTGTGTATCACTTTACATTTCCATCATACTCTTAACAAACCATGAGACAAATAGTGAAAACCTTAGACTTTCCATAGACGAAAATAAAAGAGAAAGGAGTAGAGAGAATTCATGCCATACTTTGGCTTACATACTTTGGCTCTTATGCATTTGCTTCATTTAATTAACACGAGTTACATTATAATATCGAAATTAGTGACTGAATTCAAACGAGCCACTACTCGTTCCTGGCTTTTCTCAATGCATACCAAAAGACGATGACATCAGCGCAATACAAGCTTTCCTGTTGCCTTTCTAAGAAATTATAGATCTTTTGTTATTAAGTTTTTAATAAATCCTCCTAAATCTTCCGTCGTGGAGGCATTGAGAAATATAACTAAAGTTTTGGCTGAGAACGTGTATTAACTAATTGACCGCAAAAAAATGATTACAAATTACAAAGGATTTAACTGTTATTAGTCGCGTGGTGTCAATATGACCCAAGACGATGTATTTCCTTAAAAACAGGTCTATTAAAGGTATTTTAACCGTTCTTTTAGTATCTGACTTTTTTTAGCGGTATAATTAAAATTTGAACCAATTTTGATAAAATGCGAGTGTGTGTCTTAGCAATGTTACCAAATTTACACAATTAATATAAATATTTATACAATGATTTTTAATGCGCTGTTGTATAAAATGATTTGTATTGAAAAACCAGAAGCACAATGAACGTAATAACAGCGATACCAAAAAAATAAATTTTCGGAACTAATGTTTCGTATGACTTTCACCAGATTTTGGAGAAAATTGTACGACTTTGTGATGTGCAGTTCAAATTCTCAAAAATCTTGATATTCAAATAAAATTAACGATGAGAAAAATTTCGCGGTAGGTCACACCAATTTTACAAAATAATTGTTTGCTTTGCAAAAAATAGAGCCTGCATTCATTATATCTTTTGTACTAGAATCTATGCTAAAAGGTATTGGCAACTAATATGTTTAAATCTTCGTGAGAAGCACTATATTGATACACAAGTATGTAACTCTTTGATCCCTTCTGGTTTTGCGTTGTCGAAGAAATTTTTCCATAAACTCTCTCTCTTTTCTTTCTCTCTTACTTTCAGATATTGTGAGAAGAATTTCATCAAAACTTTGAGGTTAGTAGCTGGAAATTATATTGCTCACAAGGGACCTCCAGGTTTGTGGATCACGGATTCCATGGGAACTTTCAGGCTATGTTCCTTATTCTAAATTAGTATACAGGTGTCCAATCGTCCAAATCAATAGACTTTTGTTTATGCTAAATCAGCATTTGAGAAATCGAGTTGTGTTATTTTTATTTTCTTTCGCTATATATTTATGGTGATTTCCCGTCAGTACCCATACGACATAGACCAAGTCAACGACTTTTCCGGTTTAGACAGCATTTGTACGCAGTACATAGTGGAGAACCGTCTATGTATAATTGGTTGTTATAGTTCCAACCTAACAAACAAACAAACCTAACAATCATACAAACCAAACTAACATGCTATAGTTTCAACCTAACAAAAATTTGAATGAATGTTAAAAAAAATGTAAATAAAGACCTAAATGTAAGAAGATGAATTTTAATGGTGAAAAAGTAATCCATTTAAAAAATCTGGGAGAAAATATTTTTCTACATGGAAAATTTCGCGACATGTATGGTAATTGCAGTGCATGGCGTAGTTGCCCAGCTCGGATTTTCAATTACTCACTATTTTAATATATTTTTTCGTTCAAATCAATATGATCAGGCGTAACTTTGTGGAAAGCCATAATAATAAGTCGAGAGACTTAGTAATTTTCCACTGATTTTTTATTTGAACGACCGGTTTCGTAAGGAGTTACGATAAAAAAGGAGAACGAAACCGGTCGTTCAAATAAAAAAATCAGTGGAAATTTACTAAGTCTCTCAACTTATTATTTTTTTGTTGTTTAGGTGAATTCACTGCCTTACAATATGAAGGAACGAGAGAGTAATTGCAGAGCAATCGTGGGCAACGAGGGCGATAGACCAGGGCGAATCCTCGTTAAGAGTGCGGAGGAAAAAAGATTGGCTGAAGAATCACTCCGTAAATTACTAAATAAATGCTAAATGTTGCTTAATAAATCTCATAATTGAGTAATGTAATTAAATATTCTCTTAATTTAACTGACTCATTCATTCTAAAAATGAATTAACATTTAACTAATTACTGCAATAATATTTAGCTGTATTGGCAGTGATAGAATGAAAGTATAGTAATATCAGCCATTGCTGGGTCAGTAGTCATATGGAAACAGAATTTATCTCTCTCCTAGAAAAGTTGTTGGCCAAGTTATATATTGCTCTTTCCCATAGAATCTCACGGGCCGGCCCTGAGTAATTATATTATACGATTACGTAAGCAATTACGTGAGTTTGAGGAGAGCAAAAGCAGTAAGGAATCGGGTAAAGATGGGAAAAAGAGAGTAGGAAATGAAATTGGGAACACGTGACCCCTGTTACCTCTTTATTCTCAAAATTTCCTGACCCCCTTATGGGAAATTCTAGATCCGCCATGGAGCCCTGGTGGAAAGAGCCATAGTGACCCAAATCCATCACGTGGGGGAGGTGAGAACCGGAAGTCACAGTCAAATCGGAGAGCAGCGATGAGTCGTAGGTGTGGGCGTGTATTCACGAGGGGGAACACCAAGCTCTCTCTCTTTTCAGTGTAATGGGGGAAGAGAGCGTTGGTGCTCTCAACCTCCTACCAAATCAGGTTTATTTCGTCTCTCTTTGGGGTCGCCTCCTCCAACAATGTCGTAAGAGGAACTCAATCTTATAGTCACGAACGATTACTCGCTCCCCAACTCTCTTCCCAAAAGTGTGTCACTTTGACCGTTATGCTGCTGGATTCGCGTGTGACATTAGCGAGGTTCGGAAGACGTCCCGGAACACGGCTGTTTATCCACTCCCGCTTAAAAAACTCCTTCGCTCGTTTCCTGAAATATCTGATTGTCCTATTTATTTGTAAATCTCATTACCGCGATCGTCTGGAAAACACTTGGGTTAATTGTTCCACGCGTAGATGTTTTATACCGACTTCGATAAGCAGCCTATCGGTGTGTGGCAGTGGGGATAGGCACCGAGCGATCGCCCTCTATCTATTGCTTGTTGTGATTGCGTATCGGTCGAGGAAAGAATGAGTTCTTTAAACAGTTACCTTCCACCAATCATACGCATTTGTGAATACAGTAAAGCCTCGCATAGTCCGAAGTTACGTTCCTTGATTTCGCCGTGTTTTGTGAAATCGCGCTTATGAAACGTTAGTATTATGGGGAATACCGGGTTTCGTTCCTCAATCTCATCATATAACTATCTTTTCGTCATATAATTTTCCTAACATTCAATATGAGTGCGAATGAAAAAAATTCGTAATAGGAGTTTCGCAGCGACAATAAATTATAGTTTATTAGATTTTGATTCAGAAAAAGCTTCCGGTTTTATGAAACATTTTATATTTCACCTGTTTTAGATAATTTAAGAAGAAAGATAGGGCTTCAACTCACAGATATCACATCTTCAGTGAACTGAAATTTAAAAATGTTGGCTGCAGCACAATAATTTGCGCACAACGACATGGAAGGAAAAGCCAGGACAAGTTGTTGCTGATAACGGCGCGTTAAGTCATAAGAAAAACAAGATGAGGATCAATATGATTTAGGGATTAATGCCCTTGAGTGGGAATTGACCAATCCATGCGTCCAGTCCAAAAATTGAGATCGTTGCATACGTTCATGATCAAACAAGGCCAAACATCAACCCGGTGGTTCCCGGTGGAGGAAGTTACAGGTCCTGACAATTGAAGCAGACATTTTCATAGAAATTGAAATTAAATTTTCTTAACTTTGAAATGCTGTAAATCAACCTTGTTTAATTTGGCAGTTGATCCGGGAATTCTGTAGGGGAAAAGAATCCCCTTTGAGATTCTACCTTGATAGGGATTCAACACAGCTCTGTTTTGCTACGCCCTTTATGCTTTTGTTGATGTCTCGGCAAGCTGTTGGATCTTCCTGAAGTTTGCATTTCAAGCTCTACGATCTAATCAAGTAAAATTAATATTTCCTAAACTTCGCCATTAGTGTTAAATATGTCCTTCAGAGCTTTTGTGCTCCATTTCGGCCGCTCACTTTCTTCTACAGATATCGGATCATCGCTTGTTGCTGTGTTTTCGCTGAAATCAGCTAAATTCAGCATTTTAAATTCAACTCATTTTTATGAGAGTTCAACAATTCTTTTCCCTCAATGATTTCGTCGATTTCATCTTCGACTGAAGGAAACCCACGTAAATCATTCCCGACGTAAGGGCAATGGCTCATCCAACAAGAATTTTGCGTTGACTCTCTGTTTTTAATTCCATGAATCCGTATTATTTTTTATTGCATCCACAATCTTAAATAAACGCCAGAAATTCAGGTTGGTGTTCTCAGGTTTGAGAGTTTCTTGAAAGTGCGCCTCGAGTAATACGATTTTAAAGTTTTTATAACTCGAAACAGTGGCTGTAATTTGGATGTAAAGTTTTGAGGAAGAAAAAGAACTTTAAATTATTGATTCGTGTTTTACAGGGTAGCTGGATGTTCAGGAGCATTGACAGGTATCAATAGAATCGTAAATGCTAAATCTTTCCTGTTAATATTGGGTACGAAGCAATAGTTAAACCAGTCAGTAAACGAAGCTGCGATCACACTGTTCGATTTGATCTCCAGTTTTTTAACACAATAAACTAGTATCGTTTTTCATTTTAAATCACCAAAACCTTTGAACAAAAAAGCAAAGTTAGGCTGTCTTTAAAGGTCTTGAATACAGAAGCCGACCGCTCTTCCTTCGAAATGAAGGTTCTTTTGTCAAAATGAAGCATCCTTTCTCAGAACAAGGCTAATTCATCGCGCAGAAAATTCGGGGATGAAATGTTTTGCTGTGTGATTGTTAGCAGGCATTATTTCTCCAATTAATTTTATATCATCAAAATTGCACTATTATTAAAACCCCCAAACCATCCAGAACTTGCAGTAAATAGTATGCATCAAGGAATTTTCGAATTATGTCCTTAGAAGGCGTATATTTCCATATCCTTATGCGTCTTATCGCGTATCACAAATGAACTCAATAGCACTCTGCTTTGACTCTTAACTTCATTCTACGCACACAGTTGTTTTTCAACCGCTCTAAACTGACTCTATCATCTGAAAATAATTTTAACTTTCTCGACACCAGAAGTTCCTGTACTAACTTCAGCTTATATTTTGTCTTCATTATTGCGTATAGCACATATTGTCGATTCATTTACATAATAACCTCTTTTTAGCGACGAACGTTTTTTATCAGCTTTTCTGAATTTTCGGGTAATGCGTAAAATTTTGGTACCGGGTTTGACTCCCGATGGGTATCCAAATTACCTTAGCTGTCGAATCACTTTTAACAATACTACCACGCTAACCGCCCATCGGAGAGGAGATCATCGCGTGCTGACTCAGCAGCCCAACGATTTCGGATGGATGTGAAAATATTCAGTTTTCATTTACCATAAACTTGTTTGAATGTTTTTAAAATTTGTTTGAATTTATATAACTGTCATATTGTATAGAATAGCGTAGGAATTAAAAAAATGTCGAACAAAAAGGTTTTTAAATAATAATATACGAACAATTTTATTTTTATAGCGTAAGGTGTCAGGTGAAATTGGGATGAAAAGTTAATAAATAGAATCTAAATTTCGTCAATAAGCCTTGGCAAACTTATAATTCTTTTATAGGGGAGTACAAAATATTACAACATATTTCTTGTAAGAAACATTCCATAGAAGTACATGTGCTAACCTTATGGTTAAAAAGTTTTCGAGCTTCGGATAGGTTATTAGTTCTTTCATCCAATTCAAGCCTTATTATTTTTGATTTGCGTAACAGCAAACAGGGTTTCGTGGTTTTGGAACCTCGTAGTTCACAACGTGTTTGCAACGTTGCTATTCTAAGTTATATTAATCAGTAACGAAATAGCTTGAATATCCTTTATAAATTTAATATTTTATACAGCACATAATAATTTTCCGGTAAGGTAAGCATATATCTTTGTATGCAGTTTTAAGACAGAAATCCAGATAATGGACTTTTGAAATATCAGTCCTAAGACTGTCTTAAGCGCCTTTAATGTAGTGAATTCTGTAATATAATCAGAAAATCTTATTATTTTATAGGAAATATAATATGAAAGAGATGAATCAGTCAATTCAATCATTTCAGTTGCTGGAGATTACTTATATTTGAATTACAAATTCCCCTAGACAATGAATCGGTATATCTTTCAGTTTTCTAAATTTTATCTATTTAACGCTATAAGTTTGTCTCAGTGAGGTTCATCTTGAGTTTGGTTCCTCTCGGTCTCACAAGGGGAACACTATATCCATAATAACACGATTTCGCTCGAGACTTTCTAGGCTCGAAAATAAGACAAATGACTGACTTTTGACCCCAACAACCCTTTGTTTATAAAAAAATTGCACTTGAAAATCGGAGACATCGGAGACCACGCAATACACGCGCATTACCCAATAGTTCGTGAAATTTTCCTCGAGAGAAAATATTTTCACCTAAAATGTTTCAAGTAACTTATTTTTTCGCCATTAATTTTCAACTTCTTCCATTTGAGACATTCTTTTCCCGTATTTTAACATATATTGAAATACACTAAAACTCGTTGATAACTATCACGTATGTAACGAAATCTCACCTAAAATGAGGTGAGTTCTTGGTCCATTGGACTTACTTATGGTCGCAGATGTTAATTATTCCGCAAATAACGAGTATGGATGATACGAAATCCCTGCTATAGCGGACTATTCTTTGGTCCCTTGGCCTATTTCATAACGAAATTCTCCGTCACCTAACGGCCCCTTCCCGCGTCGTAAGTTCGTCTCACGCATGTCCATAAGTGCAGCTTCCCTCAGAGCGACTACGTTCTCTACTGATTCTGCTAGGCAAATCTCTCCCTCTGTTTTTTTGCGACACGGAATTACGACTTATTCCAACGCGATCTATATCACAAATATAACTATTACCATATCTGGGGATTTACTGTTGGGATCCATAAGAATAAACAGACCAAGTCAATGACGCTTGTGGTTTAGGCTGACAATGTATTGTATATGTGTCTGATAACCGTCTGGATATAGTAGATTCTGGAGTCTGTTAATTTGGAATCTATCTAACAATTTTATATTAATTTGGAATCTATCTAACATATACTTGATTAAATCTTGACGAAAAAAATTTTAATGCGTGGAAGGTAAAAAGTTGAAAATGGATGACGAAAAAAGTGTTTGTAAAAAAATGAGTGAAAATATTTTCCTTCGTGGAAAATGTTACGAACTACAGGGTAATGCGCGTGTATTGCGTGATCTCCGATGCCTCCGATTTTCAAGTGCAAATTTTTATAAACGAAGGGGATATTGTGTTCCACATGTCAGTATCATTCATAATAAAATAATTTTAAAGTAATTAAAGTTCGATTGTAGCATCCCTCGGACGCCATAGGATGCCTCGCTGCCGTCGCCGATGACTCTGCAAATACTTGAGGAATTTCGCAAGGTGCCTTCGTACGACCTGAGGATAGCATCTTGTCGATCTTCTATGGGCGCATACGGAGGGGAAAAGGTGCGTTTGGATTGCATCCAACGCAGCTGCTTGTCGTTCAGAGGTTATAGATACATTTATTCTGCCTCCCGTCTTTACCTCTTTATCTCTCTCACCTTATTTTGTTTCATAGTACTTAACGTGCATGCGTTGGCGTTTCCACTCTGTCGGTAACTCAAGATATCTCTGCAGAAATACGTGGGACATTGGTAATCGGACTTGAATGGGAAGGACGGAAGGTCATAAAACTTTAATCCTCAACCGTTCAATTTTTTTCGAAGACTAGCTTTGACAGTTTAACACGTCCCAAACAGTGATTTTTTAAGTGCAATTTGTTATATATCGGAGAATTTTGCAGAGAGATTCTACAGCTCCCAATTACGAAGAATATATGAATATATCTCGGCTAACAAAATAAATTCGTTTCGAAATCACTACCCTTCGCACAAAATTTGTTCTAAGAAAGGAAGATCACACACTATCCAATAATTTCTAGTAAATCTGAATTTTAAATATGTGAATATTTAAATACATCTCTGATACACATCGAAATGTAGTATTCCTTAATGAAACGAGCCGCTCTACGTGTGCGCGCTCTAGCTCCAAGATCAGACCCTTCTCTTGTGGATTCCACATCGCGCAACAATACTCAAGCATCGTACAAAATACTGAAAAATAAGGCACCTCCTTGATTCTACGTTTACATTAGTACCCCGCAAGCCACCGTATAGGGCGTGGAAACACCGTACTCCATAATTAGAAACCTGATTTGTGTACCTTATACTTTCTGGAAGACCACAGTAATCGGTATCCGTTCTCGCTATAATCTCGCGAAATGTCGTTGACTTCTGGTCACGAAAATCGCTCTCGTTGGGTACGGGAATTATGACATCGCGTATTTCGTCGTGCAAATCAGTATCCAAAAATTTCTGGAACGGCTTGTGCCTATACTCGGTTCTTTCACCCTTAAGAGTTTCCCAGCCGAGGGATTTAATCTTTTCTGATACACTATCGAAACTATAGTCTCCTTTAACGAAACGAGCCGCTCTGCGTTGTACGCGCTCTAGCTCCAAGATAAGATCCTTCTCGTATGGATTCCATACTGCGCAACAATAATCAAGTAACGGACGAACGAGCGAGAAATAAGCCTTTGACACTCGATTGACTACCCCTGAGAACGCTTTTACATAGACTCAAAGTCCTATCGGCTGACCCCACTACATCTTGAATGCGCATTTTAAATAATAAAATTGTTACTGAAAAGGACTCCGAAATATTTATACTGACTTACGAGTTCTAAAGGTGCACCCCTAATATGATAGGAGGTTTGGCTTAAGTTACGGTCCGGCGAGCAGGTCATTCACATTGCTACACC
Source organism: Ladona fulva (assembly GCA_000376725.2). Classification (NCBI taxonomy): domain Eukaryota; kingdom Metazoa; phylum Arthropoda; class Insecta; order Odonata; family Libellulidae; genus Ladona; species Ladona fulva. The sequence goes on along the minus strand of KZ308292.1, from coordinate 1,187,581 downwards.
ATTTTCTACGTTCAGACCGAGTTGTCAATCATCACACCATTTAGAAATAACGTTCAGGTCACCCTGTAATATGGATGTATTTTCATTTTCTCACATAACGTTAACTGTAAACCCGTAAGCCTTTGCGACGCTAGGATCTGATGAAAAATCTGAGAAAAGTGGCATAATATCCCTCTCGTCTAACCTAAAAAGCCCTATTCATCTCAAATACCCTACGAGCCACCAGCTCCGTAGCCCTGGTAGAATAAAGAATGCCAGAACGGTCAAAAGGTGTACGACAAGAACCAAGAACCGGCGTCAATTGAACGAAACCGACCCCGTTGGTCCCCTACAGAAGTCCCGCAGCCTCTGGTTCAGGCCTTCTGGTTCGACTCCAAACCAAAGAACCACGGTTCGTCCGTGGGAAGATGCTGCGAATTGACAGCGACACTCGGACACGCGACTCATTCTCGACACGGGTCTTAAAAGAACCTAATACCCAATGCTAATCTATGAACACAATGTTTGGTTCGGGCATACTTGTGTTCGAAATTTTACAAACATTAACTGTAAGAGAAGTCATTCAAGACAAAAACCAAAATTCACATCATAAATCCTAAACATTATTTTCTGTAATCATAAAAATTTTCTGAGTAATTTGTTATTTTTACTTCATTTCTACTCATTTTTAAATGTCATTGATTCGCCTAAAAGGTGACATTGAAGGTAAGTGATGTTCTTGTATGAGTCAGCAGCATTGGTAGTAAAATTTCCTCAATTGTCAATCAAAAATCTAGGTAATATTTAAACATTTTTAAGTATCTTCTAGTTAATCTTACGTGGTTCCTCATACGCCACGTCCCATTAAATTTATGCTTTTTGTGAAACTAGTTCGTTAGGTATTCAGAAAATAATTCGATTTTTGAACTTAATTTTCCTAATGTCTTAAGTTGATTTAAATAGTTAAAAATAAGTTAAGTTTTAACTAATAAACGAAATAAGAAACAAAATGAGACAACGATTTTTTTTAACTTTTCAGGGTGTGAGCTGAGTAATTATAATATTATTTCGTTCACTCTTTGTAATAGTTTGCTAACTATCGCATTTAAACTTTATCGGATTTGATTATACAATTATACAAATACAATTGGATTTGTTTAGTTTTAAATGACAAATTCGAAATTCGAAATCTTCGACAAATTTGAAATTTTATCTTAGAAACAGTTTATATTTTTTATTTTATGATACCAGTAGTTGGATATTTAACAATGCCCAGTCTTCGGTTATAGTCAAATTTTTACCTCAGAACGTCCCCAAATCGGTCTGTTATTCAAAGTCGCGCCAAAGAATGACTTGAGAAACACCCATCTATTCCTCCCATTTAAGTTCACGACTTCGGAAACCGTGCCAATTTCAGCAAATTCCGCAACAAAAACATTATTAAAAGCGGAAACAACAGTTTTCGTAAGAGAAGGGCAATTACTGCTGCCGAGGTTTTGGTGCATACCGACATATTACGGAACTTCTTTCTCCATCCGCCGGAGAATTGGGCCAACGCTAAATGGACGTGTAAAGCTGGCTGCTGTTTCGCTTAATCAGTATGTGCTACGTTTCGCGGGTGGATGTATCACACGTAAAGCGCACCAACCCCACACCCCATTTCAAAGTGCGGGGGCGGAGGGAATTTATTTCTTGGCGACTTATTGACCACGCCCATCCAAGAAAGAAAAACTTGTCAGCTGCTGATTTCGAAGAGAACGTTTTCTCATTCAGTAGTATTTCACGATCTTATTTGAGGTTACGGTCGGCGCAATATATTTTAGTTTAGGTGTAAAGATAAGGAGAGAATGAGGTTCTTACTTTCAGAATTTAGGTATAATTGGTTAAACTTATGATTTTAGGTCATGAAAAGGACATAAATGGTTTAGCGCCGATTACGTCATTAAGAGAGCAGTTATCTTATGATAAATTCATCACGAACTGTACATAAACTGCAAAACTGTAAATAAAGAAAGATTTTTATTAAATAATTTACAATATTAATAAATGCGGGGAAGGTAAAAAGTTGAAAATGGATGACGAAAAAAGTGTTTGTAAAAAAATGAGTGAAAATATTTTCCTTCGTGGAAAATGTTACGAACTACAGGGTAATGCGCGTGTATTGCGTGATCTCCGATGCCTCCGATTTTCAAGTGCAAATTTTTATAAACGAAGGGGATATTGTGTTCCACATGTCAGTATCATTCATAATAAAATAATTTTAAAGTAATTAAAGTTCGATTGTAGCATCCCTCGGACGCCATAGGATGCCTCGCTGCCGTCGCCGATGACTCTGCAAATACTTGAGGAATTTCGCAAGGTGCCTTCGTACGACCTGAGGATAGCATCTTGTCGATCTTCTATGGGCGCATACGGAGGGGAAAAGGTGCGTTTGGATTGCATCCAACGCAGCTGCTTGTCGTTCAGAGGTTATAGATACATTTATTCTGCCTCCCGTCTTTACCTCTTTATCTCTCTCACCTTATTTTGTTTCATAGTACTTAACGTGCATGCGTTGGCGTTTCCACTCTGTCGGTAACTCAAGATATCTCTGCAGAAATACGTGGGACATTGGTAATCGGACTTGAATGGGAAGGACGGAAGGTCATAAAACTTTAATCCTCAACCGTTCAATTTTTTTCGAAGACTAGCTTTGACAGTTTAACACGTCCCAAACAGTGATTTTTTAAGTGCAATTTGTTATATATCGGAGAATTTTGCAGAGAGATTCTACAGCTCCCAATTACGAAGAATATATGAATATATCTCGGCTAACAAAATAAATTCGTTTCGAAATCACTACCCTTCGCACAAAATTTGTTCTAAGAAAGGAAGATCACACACTATCCAATAATTTCTAGTAAATCTGAATTTTAAATATGTGAATATTTAAATACATCTCTGATACACATCGAAATGTAGTATTCCTTAATGAAACGAGCCGCTCTACGTGTGCGCGCTCTAGCTCCAAGATCAGACCCTTCTCTTGTGGATTCCACATCGCGCAACAATACTCAAGCATCGTACAAAATACTGAAAAATAAGGCACCTCCTTGATTCTACGTTTACATTAGTACCCCGCAAGCCACCGTATAGGGCGTGGAAACACCGTACTCCATAATTAGAAACCTGATTTGTGTACCTTATACTTTCTGGAAGACCACAGTAATCGGTATCCGTTCTCGCTATAATCTCGCGAAATGTCGTTGACTTCTGGTCACGAAAATCGCTCTCGTTGGGTACGGGAATTATGACATCGCGTATTTCGTCGTGCAAATCAGTATCCAAAAATTTCTGGAACGGCTTGTGCCTATACTCGGTTCTTTCACCCTTAAGAGTTTCCCAGCCGAGGGATTTAATCTTTTCTGATACACTATCGAAACTATAGTCTCCTTTAACGAAACGAGCCGCTCTGCGTTGTACGCGCTCTAGCTCCAAGATAAGATCCTTCTCGTATGGATTCCATACTGCGCAACAATAATCAAGTAACGGACGAACGAGCGAGAAATAAGCCTTTGACACTCGATTGACTACCCCTGAGAACGCTTTTACATAGACTCAAAGTCCTATCGGCTGACCCCACTACATCTTGAATGCGCATTTTAAATAATAAAATTGTTACTGAAAAGGACTCCGAAATATTTATACTGACTTACGAGTTCTAAAGGTGCACCCCTAATATGATAGGAGGTTTGGCTTAAGTTACGGTCCGGCGAGCAGGTCATTCACATTGCTACACCATTTTCTACGTTCAGACCGAGTTGTCAATCATCACACCATTTAGAAATAACGTTCAGGTCACCCTGTAATATGGATGTATTTTCATTTTCTCACATAACGTTAACTGTAAACCCGTAAGCCTTTGCGACGCTAGGATCTGATGAAAAATCTGAGAAAAGTGGCATAATATCCCTCTCGTCTAACCTAAAAAGCCCTATTCATCTCAAATACCCTACGAGCCACCAGCTCCGTAGCCCTGGTAGAATAAAGAATGCCAGAACGGTCAAAAGGTGTACGACAAGAACCAAGAACCGGCGTCAATTGAACGAAACCGACCCCGTTGGTCCCCTACAGAAGTCCCGCAGCCTCTGGTTCAGGCCTTCTGGTTCGACTCCAAACCAAAGAACCACGGTTCGTCCGTGGGAAGATGCTGCGAATTGACAGCGACACTCGGACACGCGACTCATTCTCGACACGGGTCTTAAAAGAACCTAATACCCAATGCTAATCTATGAACACAATGTTTGGTTCGGGCATACTTGTGTTCGAAATTTTACAAACATTAACTGTAAGAGAAGTCATTCAAGACAAAAACCAAAATTCACATCATAAATCCTAAACATTATTTTCTGTAATCATAAAAATTTTCTGAGTAATTTGTTATTTTTACTTCATTTCTACTCATTTTTAAATGTCATTGATTCGCCTAAAAGGTGACATTGAAGGTAAGTGATGTTCTTGTATGAGTCAGCAGCATTGGTAGTAAAATTTCCTCAATTGTCAATCAAAAATCTAGGTAATATTTAAACATTTTTAAGTATCTTCTAGTTAATCTTACGTGGTTCCTCATACGCCACGTCCCATTAAATTTATGCTTTTTGTGAAACTAGTTC
>KZ308292.1:1167591-1181609 GCA_000376725.2 Ladona fulva | reverse complement strand
AGTTGATTTAAATAGTTAAAAATAAGTTAAGTTTTAACTAATAAACGAAATAAGAAACAAAATGAGACAACGATTTTTTTTAACTTTTCAGGGTGTGAGCTGAGTAATTATAATATTATTTCGTTCACTCTTTGTAATAGTTTGCTAACTATCGCATTTAAACTTTATCGGATTTGATTATACAATTATACAAATACAATTGGATTTGTTTAGTTTTAAATGACAAATTCGAAATTCGAAATCTTCGACAAATTTGAAATTTTATCTTAGAAACAGTTTATATTTTTTATTTTATGATACCAGTAGTTGGATATTTAACAATGCCCAGTCTTCGGTTATAGTCAAATTTTTACCTCAGAACGTCCCCAAATCGGTCTGTTATTCAAAGTCGCGCCAAAGAATGACTTGAGAAACACCCATCTATTCCTCCCATTTAAGTTCACGACTTCGGAAACCGTGCCAATTTCAGCAAATTCCGCAACAAAAACATTATTAAAAGCGGAAACAACAGTTTTCGTAAGAGAAGGGCAATTACTGCTGCCGAGGTTTTGGTGCATACCGACATATTACGGAACTTCTTTCTCCATCCGCCGGAGAATTGGGCCAACGCTAAATGGACGTGTAAAGCTGGCTGCTGTTTCGCTTAATCAGTATGTGCTACGTTTCGCGGGTGGATGTATCACACGTAAAGCGCACCAACCCCACACCCCATTTCAAAGTGCGGGGGCGGAGGGAATTTATTTCTTGGCGACTTATTGACCACGCCCATCCAAGAAAGAAAAACTTGTCAGCTGCTGATTTCGAAGAGAACGTTTTCTCATTCAGTAGTATTTCACGATCTTATTTGAGGTTACGGTCGGCGCAATATATTTTAGTTTAGGTGTAAAGATAAGGAGAGAATGAGGTTCTTACTTTCAGAATTTAGGTATAATTGGTTAAACTTATGATTTTAGGTCATGAAAAGGACATAAATGGTTTAGCGCCGATTACGTCATTAAGAGAGCAGTTATCTTATGATAAATTCATCACGAACTGTACATAAACTGCAAAACTGTAAATAAAGAAAGATTTTTATTAAATAATTTACAATATTAATAAATATTGTTATATTATGCAATAAAATAAATATGAAGTTGGTAATACCTTGATTTAATAATACAGTCTAACGTAAATACATATATAATAGTGATTGTTTCAATAGCAAGGAATTTTTAAGAGAAATACAATGTATACAGTGATGAAAAGTCAACATTACAGTCATATTTTCGAATATGATGCATAATTTATTAATACCAGCCATTTTCATTCACTTCCTTTACTTGATCTCTATAATTTACTATTTCATGTGTTTATAATGTAAATTCTTGAGCTCTACTTTGAGAAAAATCCATTTATTTAATTTCCGTAATAATTTCTCGGTGTTATATAATTGGCTTGGATCCTTAGTAAGTTGGAAGAATTAGAATTTCGACGAATCATTGCTTTGTTGCACTATAAAATCCTCTATTTAATTCATCATATAATCGTACAAAGTCTGAGAAGAGAAAAATTGACGATGTTTTACACAAGTGGTGGTATGAACGATAGTATTTTTTATCTAGATACGTAACTCCACTTCCATAGGCTTTCCGAGAAACTGCAGATATAATATACAGGTATAAAAAATTACTCACGTTAAGGCAATGTGATCGGTGTAATTAAATTATGAAGTCATATCTCTAATGAAATTTTGTCCTTGATGCTATCGTTTTTGATGGTAGTTTCAGCGATCGACCAAATATTTTCACGTAATGATCCCTATAATGCCAGTGACGTGACGTGATCAAGTCCTCAAATATTAAATTGGGTGATTAAACAGAAGTTGTCTGCATGAGCGCTTTTATATATCCGTTCTTTAAGTCGATATTCGAACCTCGGGTGGACAAGATTTCAGAATATTGATTGAAAACTTTCTTAATTATACTGGCCCTTTAGGCATAAGTGATTATTATTTATATCCATTTAAGTTTTATTAACTTATCCCTCCCTTGAAATGCTTACCTTCAGTTTCAGTTGTTTAATTGTTGTTAGGCATTCAGTTATAATAAAATGTGACAATTTGGATTAAAATCGAATCAGGGATAAAATATTCTTCAATGAGCCTTAAAGTAAGAATCACAGAAATATTCTTCTGAAATATGTGCATTCAATACGGTTTATATCAAGAAATCTCATACAACAAGAAATCTCATACGTAAACTCGCTTTCTTTTTATGCGGTATTTCAAGATCCTTTCAGGTACTGTGATCACAGCCTTTAAAATCTTAGGCGATCCGCGAGTGATTGTTTTAATTTACTATTATAGGCTTCATAAAGGAGTTAACTTAATTTTAGCAATGACTTTTCAAGCAAGTCAGTTTTCTCTGTACATCTAGCATCGATGTTTTCGAGAATGCTATTTTGTCTTCACATAAAAATTTTATTTAGTTACCGAGATCGGGAAATGTTATCCGAATGAAAATTTTGCAGATCAATATCATACTTTGATCTCTCTACCTATAACAATTGTATTCGTACATCCGTTTTCTTAGTTTAGTCTCGATTACTCTGTGTCGACGTAGGTGACTGCTGACATACATCGGATATGAACTGTATCATGTGTCTGAATCGAGGAAACTAATGCGTCAAATTATTGTGATCTTGAATAATCTGAGGAAGTTGCTTCCCTTATACTCTTTGTTTTGGATTTCCTTGGTAGCTCTTAACTTTTTATGCTCGGCGCCTTGAAGCGATAAAATATACTTATGTAATTTCTGTTTAAATTTTAACTCCTTTAGTTTCATAAACATTTTATCTCCCAATTCGTTTGAATTTGCATAATCTCTTTCCGTTGCGGTATGATTAGCACTAACTATGCCATGGCCAGGCTCGTTTTTTTGACGGCTCGTTATCATGATTTTTCGGGTCAAATTTTTGAAGGCCGAGATAGAAGTTGCTGAAAGAGGAAATGATCGGTTTTCGATTGTAAAACCAGAATAAATCTGCAGCAGGCTGGATAACACAAGTAAAATATTTGTTCTCCGCTTGTCACAACACACATTTCTCCATTATTTACTTACATGTGATTTCATTTCAGAAACTTATCTCACAAAAAGTTTGAGGGATGAAATAAGAGATTTTAAGAATGAAGAGTTGGCCTAAAATATGTAATATCTTGGTTTTAATATTATTTTCCCATATAATAATTTCGTGATGAGGAATCTAAAACGAAGTGGGAAGGGTGTCAAGGAAAGAGCGTACAAGACTCTGGTTAGGCCGATTGTAGAATATGGTACGAGTGTCTGGGATCCCCACGAAACCGGCCTTATTAAAAAGCTCGAAGGCGTGCAAAGAAAGGCAGCCAGGTACGTAGTAGGTAATCATAGAAAAACGGAAAGTGTAAGTAAAATGCTAGTCCATTTGAAGTGGGAATCATTAGGATCGAGAAGAAAGACCATTAGATTAGCAGGTATGTATAAGGCATGGAATTACGGAGAGGGCTGGGATGAATTGCGGACTAGGTTTTTAATTCCCGGTTATGTTGGACGCGGGAATCATAGTTTAAAAATTAAAGAACGAGAACAGAAAACAGACCTACTAAAATATTCATTTGTTAATAGAGGTATTAGGGAATGGAATGAATTACCTGGAGAATATCTCATTCCAATGCCGAAAAATGTTAAAACTTTCAAAAATAAGATTAAGTCTAAATGTATGTAGTTTCTTAGGTAATTGACCTCACGGGTATTTCCCAACTTCTGTAAATCTCTATTGTTGATAAATTTATATAATTTTGTAATGTATAGCGATAGTTAGTTCTGTAATCCAATGTATTATAGAGTAAAGTTATTGTAACGAATGAATTATTATAGAGATGTGTGACTATGTGGATATCAACCATGTATTTAGTTTATAAGTATTGTATCTTTATATATATTTGTATTAATCGATTGTAAGTGTAATGGTCTGTCTACGGGAGATTTTTGGAGGCTTTTCCCTCCCGTCTTTGGGCGAATGCCAGGCAGACCTCTTATTTGTATGTTATACCCCCTCCAACATTGCCACCTGGCCAATAGGCCAAATTGCAATGTACGCATAAATAAATAAATAAATAATATCAATAATGCACTTTTATTTAAGATTCGTCAGTTTGATTTCGTAAAGTTAGTTTTTACGTTCCTTAAAAATATATAAAATTGTAAAGTATGTTATTATGTTTAAAATCCCCCACGTTCCACTTCTTCGTTGCATTGTTCACAAGCTTTCTTGAATCAGAATGTATGAGGAACTACTCGCAAAAGAAGCAAATAGCACTGAATCGACTTGAAAATAAATGGATTGTTGTTTGGTGACTACTGGTGAAATCTATGGATGAGTGGAAATGACACGGATGAAAATAAATACATAAGGCCAGAAAATACCGATAAAACGACAAAAATAATTGTCGCATGTACCGCGGTTGATGACTTGCATTCGACTCCGAGAACTGCTGCTAGAATTCTCGGTTTTAGGAAGTGCGAAGAGAAACTCAAAATTATTGCTCATTATAAGAGAATTGATTCTCTATAGAAGATACCTCATCACTTAATATATTTTTACATAAAATCACTTAATTTTTTTTGCGAATCTCTACAGAAAAATATAGATGGGTATTTTACTTTTAAAAATCACAAAAATAGGCAATTGTAAAAAAGAAATAAGCGATATTTAATTTAAAAGAAGTGAGGGCTGGTCGACACAGTTGGTGAATAAATAATTAGTCAGTATGTGTTTTATGTGAAATGTTGCAAGAAAAAGAAGGAAAAAATAAAAGAAATTTAGAATAAAAGAAGGTAAAGGAAAGTAAACATTGAGTCGGATACATTGAATGTAACAGGAGATGCGTATACAAATATATTTACAGTGAAAACGACGTAGAAAAGATTATAAAAGGAAAATATTAAATAATCAACCTCTATTAAATCTAGAAAAAGACAATATTCATTTTGAGATTTATTCTGCAGATATATTGAAAGTATAATAGATTTCAAAGAGAAGAGAATAATACATTAAAATAAGTTTTTGGTTATGGGAAAGGGGAGGTCATTCAAGTATCTTTCTCCTAAATTAGCAAATGATTTGGAACACATATCTGTTCTATGAATCACAGGTTTACCTGAGGGATATAGTCTATGGCATCCCTTCTTGTTCGGAGACGATTCATTGTTGGACATATCTTTTATTTTGGCATTGTTGAGGCGTAATTGAAATGGGGTCGTCAACGGGCTTTCTGTTATTATTTTGCTGCCATCCTCGTAACATTATATTTGTAAGGTATGTGAAAAGCTACTGCAGTTTTTGCAGTAAATTTCGCTCGTTATCTTTTGAAACGAAGCCTTTTCTTATATGTTGTATATATTGGAGAGATATCCTTGTATATGTTTTAGTAAATTCATATTCATACATATATTCATTTTAAAATTGATTACTCAATGATCACTGAGAATCACTCCTCTCAGAACGAATGTGAGAAATGTTCCATTTAAACATGACCGTTAAGAGAGAAAAAAGCTGAATCGTTGTTTCTGGTGGAAAAATAACATTATGAGAAAATATATAATAAGAAAAAATATATAACAAGGACTTAATCCGCATGAAATTAACTGTGTATTTACTGGGAAACCAAAGTCACAAAGCAGCCAAAGCCATGGTGTACGCAGCCATGCTATGCGCAGCTTTCATATTCTTTCGTGGAGTCAGCGGTNTGTTGTTTATTTAATCTTTTCCTTTAATAATTTTTTTTCCGTTGTTTTATAATATTTTTTACGTTGTTTTCGCTGTAAATATATTTATATACGCATCTCCTGTTTTCAAAAATTGCGGTTCTCAGCAGACCTCAATATAATTGGATCAATCTTTGGTTAAAATAAGATAAACCGAAGAGTAACATTAGTAAAAGAATCGACGTGTCTGAGACTCCATCCTTAGGGTCCCAGTTTCCGTGGTTAGAATACCTGCCTTGAAAATGGGAGACCTGTGTTCGAGTCCCGATCATATCGATATAATTCCTTCTGTTTCTCTTTGGTTATTCTGCTACACCACAATACGCGAACAGTTATTCCTTATCCTTTAGCTCTATCTAGCTTTATTAAAATGATGTAACCTTAAAAAGCCCAAAAGGCATTCACGCATCAATCTTATAACGTTTCTAAATGAGACAAACCTGAGACACAGTGTAGCATATTAACTGTTACACATTACAAAATAATATTTTTCTTACTTTATTTTAATTCTCTTTAATCGCAATGAGGTTTAGCTTCTAACAATCTTAATCTTATTCGTCGATGAAGATTTATTTATTATTTCCGACGGGTGAGTAATTCCGTTTATTAAATGAGTCGTACCAAATGGCGAAGATGAGAAATTAAACTTGCGTCATTGAAAACGGATTTCATTTCCGTATAATCGAATTGACTCGTTGATATTTTAAACATTGCAGCTCAGTGATCGTTAATGAAGTAGGAAATGGTAGAATGCTGATGTCAGTGAGTAATGAATGTTTAGTAACCATCTAGAACTGGTATTTTATGACTCAGGATGCTCGTCATTATACAGCGTCCTTTAACAAAGGAAACGTTTCTAGAAATTTCTGCTTTCATTTCGTCGTAAACATATATTTAATTCTGGAAAGGCGTCATTACACCAAACGATGAGTGCGTAAAATTCCGTATGGGCGCTACAATCGATGATATAATGTCCATTTATGTGTAAATACAATTGTAAGATTGTATGAGTCAAAAGGAAAAGAGAAATCTTTCACTGTGGGAGTTTATGATGAATATTTCAAGGATACGATTAATACCGATGTAGCATTCCGCGTGAAATTACCTTCTTAACATATAATTGCGTGTATTTATTCACATACTACGAGTAATTTAATCGAAATTGCTTGTATTTGGATTGTCTTGTTTACTTACTATTTGAGAAATTCTGGAACTGCGCTGCGTTTGGAACTGCGATGCTTCGATGACTTGATCCGGAATTACTTCATCACTTCCAAGTTAAATAAATGTTCTCTCCTTCCTTACCCTTCTTATCGTTCCGCCAGCGTCTACTATGTAATATTTATACGATCAATCTATTTCCTACTAATTAATCCCAATTACTTCAGTCCATAATTACTTTAATTTAACGTCCCTTCACAGTCTATTCATGCCCCCACCCCTTCAATTAAAATCCCATTTCTTTCTTAACTTTCAATCGTCTAATCAAAGTGAACTAACTATATTTGAAAACAATTGATTTCCATTCTCTAAGGCCCATTCTTTTCGAGCGGTTGAATCACGACTGGTAAATAGAGACAAAAATGAGAGTAAAACACTCGGCGATCCTCTGCTAGGGGTCAAGTTGCCAGAAGCTGGGATGGATGTTGTGGAAAAAGGCTGTACTAGCGGAGTAGTGCAATTATGGTTTTTCAAAGTCTTTTAAAAACAGACGTCGTAAAAGTGGGTTTATCCTGAAATATCAAGAAGTGTCACTACAGAGAGTTGGATTTCTTCTGCAATTTGATATTTATATCGGTAAAGATATCACCAATATCGAAGAAGGAGGTTTAGGGACAAAAGTGCTACCTTGGTGATTTTATAGAACTAGAAATTTGCCTAGGTTCTGAAGAGGAATTTGAATTAAAATCAGCTAGTGAAATCATTCCTCGACCAGTACATACCTGCAGCATATATCACGACAAAATGGGATTTTTAATTTAACTGGCGACAAGTTCATTAGAAAATTGTCTTAAATCGCACTCCCCTTAGTAAAAAGCGCCCTTTTCCCCTGGAGAAGATCCGCCAACACTGCAGGGAGGCGTGACTCAGGTCTTTTTATATTCACGCTAAAATATTAATAAAATCTTCGTGATCACTGTAATTTTGCACATTTCGTCAAAAATATGTTTAGAATCTTTTAAAGGCTATGATATACATTCAAATACAAATTTAGAGTACAACTTTTCAACGAAAATCATATTTTGGTTCAGATTTTAGAATAATGTAAATGGCCTTTTGATGTTAAAATATTCTCGTTTTTATTTCACGACAAAGAGCGGAAGATATGGTGCCATTTTAGAGAAGCATCAAGAAGAAGACAGAAAAAATGCGTCTGCGAGAAAATGTCACCGCAATAGCGCCTCACATGGTGAGGAACTTACAGTCTGTGAGAAACAGTGAGACAGAAAACTGTCTCACGCGCTTAAATGCCATTGCGAGAGTATTATGCCGGGAGTGTTGCCGTTTATGGGAAATGAACGATTTCCTCTCTGTTTTAATTATTTAAGGGAGTATTCATTAAAAATATCTACCGGAGAGAGGCATCTATTTAATCCGTATTTTTATTTAAATTTTAAACACTTTCTTACAAAGTAGCATATAACAACCACTACGTAATTCATCGTTTCTATTCGGTAAAATACAATAAACTACAATACAAACGTATTTATTGGGTAAAATTGGGACTATTGAGTCCCATCTTCTATTTAACCCTTGTAAAAGTTTTTTATAAATATTAACCTCTAACATGATGAGATTTTAAACTACAATAAACACAGATTTTGAGAAGCTTAGTGGGAATAAAAAATAAAGGAAGGAAAGACAGAATGGTTTTGTGGAAGATATTTGTGGAAAAAACCTGACATTTTTATCACAGAAAAATGTTTTCACTGAAGGAAAACCTCCAAAAAGAGAATGGAGAGTGTGAAAAACCTGCGATAGTTGAAGGAGAGTGTGAAATAGAGATAGACTACTTGAAATGAACGCCTACATGAAATCTAGCTTCTTATATACATTTAGCAGGCCAGGGGCTACTTTCGAAAGCAGATTTTCATCTTAAATTCAGAGGCCCCGAGAAAAATTCAAGCCAAGGTATCAACGACTTTTAGTTTCTTGCAATTTCTTATGAGCACGTCGCTTATAAGCAATATTTGGGCTAATCATGATATTTGTTCAACACAATTTGGCGGTCCTACTGTAACGTCTCAGGTCAAGGATTCGTATGCGGAAAAGGTCAACGCGTCTTTCTCCGAGTGGCCAAGCACTACTAGTAGGGTGCATTTGATGGCCACACCTCTCTAAACCTCCCCCGTGCCGCCAATAATGAGTTTCTTGGTCGTTTGCGTGGCGACAGATGAGAAAGTGACTCTCTTGCATCTCTCACCAGCTTCATCTCGAAATATTGCGCAATCTTGGATTGATCGGATGCGTGAAGTCTCCCATCATAGGGCATTGAAGTAAGGTTTAATATCCTTGTCGGATCGAAGACCTTCGTAGCTCCCAGTGCTTACATGACGTACGCGCGACAGAAATTTGAATACCAAGCCATTACTCATGGAGGTGTTTATTGTAAATGTCAGCTCAAATCATCATATGGAAAGGAGATTTAAATATAACTCGGTTAAACTATTGGGTTCCATAAAATTCTTAGCTTTCTCGCTAAATATTATCGTTCATCTTTTGTTGGTCGGAAAACGTTTACGAACAGATCACGGCTTTTTCAAAATTATTTCATTATGTTTATAATCGAGGCAGACGTCTGAAAAATCTCTCCAATATTAGCAGAATCTACACGAATGAGAATCAAACCATAAGTTGAGAATGAGTCACTAGGGAGGTTGCTTTTGTACGCATCTTGTCTCGCTTACAGCATCCATTCATGACTCATTATATGGGTCCTAGGTTTCAGCTTTTTACATTTTCTTTTGTAAAAGTATTCTTTCATCAAGGCTTCGGAGGAATTGTTTGCTCCTAACTATCGTCATTTTCTAAGTAAATCTGGAAAGAGAAATTGAATATTTTACGCATGTGACAACCTAATTCCTTGAGTTATATTAGTAGATTTTCTCAGATTCTCACTTAAAAAGAAGTTTTACAACGTAATAATTATTTTATTCTTATCCTATATATTTTTCGGTTCTTATAAGCAAAGCTACATATTCAAGAACAGAAAATGATGCGTTAGCCGTGTAATTCTTTAAACAAGAATGGAAATTCATTTACAAGAAACGGTTTTGACAAATTCGATTCTTTCTTTGCGGGGATTACTTAGTGAATTATATTGGGCTAACTTTAATGGATATTTTCAATGTATACTATTGATTATAGTTATGCAAGTTTTAAGGTAAACCTGAAATCAAGGCATTGGAATGTCCACTTTATATCGTAGAACTACATTAAGTATTTGGCAAACACTAAATTTACGTATATTGTATCTCTATATTCTAGAATTTGTTACAATTTTCCAATAGTTCCGTAGTATACAGATATCTTTTATAAAGAAAGGGATTTTTAGGGGTTATTTCGTTGAAAATAAATAAATAGGAATGAGACAAAACTTTTCAATCTAATTCAAATTTATGAGCAGTTGATTATCCTATAGACATTTGCAGTTATTTGTCTCAGTAAAGTAGTTGAGCATAATATTAACAACCCCTGAGTCGGAAAACATTAAGTTTGGAATAGTATTAATGTTTAGCGGTTATTGGATAGGTCGAGTGTTCGGCCAAAATTATGGAAACAGAATTTGTAAAGTTTTCGCTAAAGATTATGATTTTTCGTTTTGATGGAGAAATTAAGGCAAATAGTGAAGGATTATGCAGAGTTACACTTGTTGTCTAAACTTCAACTACTCTTTAACAGTAAATAATTACTCAACATAAAAAGGTGTTTGTTTTATCTAAGATAAGGCGGAGGCCAAACTAATGCGTTCTTTTGTAATTAGCGATTTAACGCGTTGATGATCTATAGTTTTTATCAAATAGCTCGTCGCAGCTCTATGGAAATCCTAGTAAACACGGAACCTAGAGGAAGTTTTATTAATCTTGCTGTTTGGAAAGTTTTACAACCGACAAGCGTTATTCTATTTAATGAATATTCCTTTCAGCATTCTTCGGAGCTTTTTAAAATAAATTGTAATGTTGGAGAATAGTGACCTTTTCGAAGAATTAATCTCCCACGCGAGACTGAGCATAATAAATGTGCACCCCGAAATCCTTGAAACAGTTAAGGTACTTAATAAATGGGTAATCACATTAACGCACGGCAGCAATAAAACCACAAGCAATAAAAAAGCTTCATAGGCATTTCAGATAGCGAGAGGTAGTAACGGAAAATTCAGCACATTTTTTTCTGTACAGCAGCAAGAAACGTTCAAGAATTTTAAATTCCCGCGTGCTTAACGTTCCATGTAAGGAACGTAATCCTTGATAATCGAAAAATATCTTGGCGATTGCTCTCTAAGGCACCTTGACAGATCTGCCTACAAGTAGGTAAGCCATGGATGAATATGCTTCTGTGAGATATATGGTTTAGCTTGCTTATTCATTCGACAGTTACATTAAAAAGTGAGAGTCGTTTTCTCCGCTTTTTCGTACAATATTTCACCGAGCGCGGATCAATTTTTTTGCGTCTTTCTGAGAAAAAGGCACAAAAACGGGTAACTGAGGCTACATCATTCTCCGGATAGAACCTTTCTATGATTGAATGAGTATTGCGGATTATGACTCCGAGAGCGAGCAGTAAAACTTACGGCATAAACCAAGGTGATGCTGCTTGTATGTACATCAAGGTCTTTCCATCTGTTTATCTCCCAATGTATCTATACCGCTCTGTTTTTAGATCATATCGGTCGTTCTATTGACGCTGCTGTACGTGGGTGTGGCAGAATTATCTATTTCCTTAGCAGCTGCATTCCAGTTGTGTCTTCTCTAGGTTACAGCTATTGGAAGGAAAATGAACGCCTGCCTCCTTGATTCCAGTCTAATTTCTATCGGCAATTTTTCAAATATAAAAGACGAATTATCGGGAGAAATTCTTCCACAATACTAGAAATGCCCTCTCCGTGAAGATATTTTGACAAAGAAACCATTGAAGTTATTAAGTAAATGGGTGCATCTATAATTCCCTTTATATCGGCTCACAAGCGCATTATTCAACGAGAGGGCATCGTTTTCCCACTTTTCTCTCTATCGCAGATATGAATCATCCGCACAACTCTTTTTGTCGCATAACCACGGAGTAAATGCCGGTATGGAATGGGAAAAAGCATGGCAATAAACGAGAGAGAAGAAGGGCGAGAAGACGTTGAAATGGGATTAGGAAGGGCGTGAGGCGCCACCAAACGGACTAAGAGAATCAGCAACGAGCTGTGGCTACCGCACATACGTTACTATTTCAAGATCCGATTCTCCGCATTTCAAGTCGTAACCAGTGCAACATCCCAGAGCTCTCCCTCTCAAGAAAAATAGTTTGCACGAAACACGGTTAGAATTCCTCGTCCATTTATTTTATCCGATGCGGGGTGGGGATATCTTCCATGTTTTTTCATCTTCATCGTGAGGCCAAAAAAGATTTAGAGAGCGCGGCGGGAATGTTTCTCTCCTTTCCCCTCTGATCCTCACTCTCCCTTCGTGAAAAATGCGTGCATTACAGCAATTCTAAGTCGGACGAAGGGGTTGCGTTAGCGGTGTCTGAGACTCTCGCGCTGTTATCATTTATTTCTTCGAGCGAATTATACGGGAAACAAGAGGAAGTAGACCTCCTTAGGAATTGCTTTATTACGTATGTATTATCTGCGTCTACATCTACATTATTACCCTGCCAGATGCATTTCGTGTATATCAGTAGGTGTAAATACCGACTGAATATTTTATACATCGTAAAACCTGTACAAGGCGGAAGCTGAAGGGACCGAGTATATTTTCCGGCTTGGTGAAGATAATATAATGTACACTTGAAGCAAATTTTCTTGGGTTATCAGCCGGATTTAAGTTTAAATTGGCTACCATGTGGCCCATGGCAGGGAACTGCCTACTTGGCTGCCTGATTGCTATTCCTAATGCTATCAGGAAAAAGAGTCCAGTTATAGCTATCTGTTCTCGCTATAATCTCGCGAAATCTCGTTGACTTCTGGTTTCGAAAATCGCTCTCGCTGAGTACGGGAATTATGACATCGCGTATTTCGTCGCGCAAATCAGTACCCAAAAGTTTCTGGAACGGCTTGTGCCTATACTCGGTTCTTCCACCCTTAAGAGTTTCCCAGCCGAGGGATTTCATCTTATCTGATACACTATAGAAACTATAGTCTCCCTTAACGAAACGAGCCGCTATGCGTTGTACGTGCTCTAGCTCCAAGATAAGATTCTTCTCGTATGGATTCCATACTGCGCAATCAAGTAACGGACGAACGAGCGAGAAATAAACCTTTGAAACTCGATTGACTACCCCTGAGAACGCGGATACATTGCCTCAACGACGTTTTAGCTGACCCCACCACATCTTAAATGTGCATTTTGAAGGATAAATTCATAATTTAAAACAAATAGGGAAATTGATTTGAATGGTGTATGCCGATAATCGGTTTTTCTATCCTTAAGAGATTCCCAGGCGAGGGTTTTGATCATTTCGTGGATCTCAGAAGGTGTATTCTTACTCTGCTAACGAAACTATAATCTCCCTTAACGAAACGCCGCTTTACGTTGTACGTGCACTTGCTCCAATGGTCACTGCTTCGCAGTCCATCGACGTTTCGGCGTTTCTGGTGCCATCTTCACGGAGTGGATGGCTTGGAATTCGGTAACAACCCGAGAAATCTCCTGCATCGATCACGCCCGGGAAACACCAAAAACACTCCAAAGAACATTTATCTATGAAAAATTTTAAAGCTATGTTTGTGTCAAAAATGGAGAAACACTAAAAGTTATAAAGATGTTGCGATGGATATGGGAAATTTATTCAAATGCAATCAAACTCCTCTTAATGTATAAGCGGTCCACTGGCGAAATAAATAGTAACTGGTGATAAAATGAACCTTTAAAACATATAATGCCATTTGAAAGTAACTAAAAAATAAAACATTATTAAAGTCCAAAATTTATCATGAATATAGTTTTGATCAAATTTACTCCAAGAATTTGTCCAATTTTAGCTGTTTCACTTTTTTAACACGGTTTATCATACTGTTATATATAATTAATT
>KZ308292.1:1134114-1167547 GCA_000376725.2 Ladona fulva | reverse complement strand
TAATTAATTTAATTAAGTCGTTTTCCCTCCCTTTCAATTCAATAGCAACAATAAAACATAGTAGTAGTGTTGTTGAAGGTGCCTCGACAACACTACTACTGTGTAAGGTCATTACTCACATAAGGGCCCCCACCGGGAATCGTGCCGGGGACTGCTTCCACGAAAGGCGACTGTGTAACCCACTTGGCTGTGCGGTAGCCACTCAATATAATACAATACTGGTAATGTAGGGACTTCTGCTTCCCTACAATCTTATTTATTCTGTTAACCCTCTGTATTTCTCTCGCCGTCCCCCTGCTGGTATTTTATCATAGGCGTTAAATCAATTTCATCAATTCCTGTGAAACAAATTTTCTAAAAACTTTCTGAAGCTACAGAACTAATATCATGTGCATTAATACCCTCAGTAAGAGTTGGGATTTCACCGAAGTCATGAAAATAAACAAGTTCTCCACCACCACCGCCATCATAACCTCCATCATCATCTTCATCAAATGTGAAAACACTTTCCTGTGCTTGGGGCTCCCGGATGGCCAAGTGGGCAACGCGTT
Source organism: Ladona fulva (assembly GCA_000376725.2). Taxonomy (NCBI): domain Eukaryota; kingdom Metazoa; phylum Arthropoda; class Insecta; order Odonata; family Libellulidae; genus Ladona; species Ladona fulva. The sequence goes on along the minus strand of KZ308292.1, from coordinate 1,166,996 downwards.
TGACTTCGATGAAAGCGATCCCGGGTTCTAATTCCGGTGGGGACCTACGTGCGAAATGACCCATGTAGTCGAGCCTTTTTTAACAAACTATTATTAGTATACAAACTACTACTTTCTTGTGGTCTCAAATTTTACGCGAATGAATGACATAAAAATGTAATAGCATGTAAAGTTCGATTTCATTGGTCATGTTTGTTGCTCTCCTAAAGCTTTAAATATAAGTAATAAGATGCTGTAGCCACAACGTTTTGTGGTAAAGAAACCTTTTGTAATAAAGAGTAATCTTCTGCCTACCCGTCATTGAGCGTAAAATAAGAGATTTGAGGACAAGTCATTTTAAGGACTCATTCTTTCCGAACATGATACGCGACAACAGTAAGAAAAAGACTCGAACGTCTAGTGTATACACCCCCTGCCACACGCCTAATGGCGTCAGGGTGTAGATGTATATGAACATCAACTTTACGTTCTCTATTATTCCATCATTAAGATGCTGTAGAGCTGATGTTGTATTTGGAGATAAAGAGATATTCCTAACGTTCAAAAGTTGAATTTCATGGAAAAGTAAAACGTTTCCATTTTATTTTCCATAATTTTTTTTTCGTATTACCTTGAAACAGTACAGGGGCAATTCCTCTAACGAGTAGCCCTGCTAATGAAGTTTTCGGATATCGAATATTTTTTTGCTGTTTTCTGGACTCATGTATGTTCAGTAATATTATTAATGCTAACGAATATGAATTCGGCTTCGAATTCGAATATTCGAATATGTTTCAGTGGATGTGCGCGCTAACATAGCAGCAAACATGAATGGTCAGGCAATTCCCGTATCTTATCGTTTTCGTGTGTAGTCGTGTGGCAAAGAAATGAGCTGACCAAATCACATAGGGGAAGCCCACCAACCCAAATGGGTTGTTTATATTTAAGGCAGCAAGAAAGGAGACGCCTGACAACATCACGTTTCGGCTAACGGATGTGATTCCGAAAAGAATTATCTTCGTTAGCGGTGATATCACTGTCCTTAAAATCTACGGTTCCTCATTCACTTTATATTCCGAAGGAAAGTAGTCCTTCCAGAAATTTTTGGAACAACGTTGGTTTTCAGTTTTACCTATTACCATTGGTACTAATTTTTCTTTAGCAAATGCGATAAAAAGTATAGTGAATCGTTCTTTGGAATTGGCACTCTCTTCTCACGTGGCGCTTTATTGCACTAGAAAATAAAACCGTCTCATCAGTATTTGCAATATTCTTTGGGTTGCAATTGTAAATTGAGCAATTTCTTTCAACCTTATGCGCAAACTTTCCACTGCATTTTGGTCAACATCGTTTGCTTCTCATCGGAAACATTAAGTTATCATTTAGGACATTAAATATAATCCTATTTCTTTGCTTCGGTTGCTGAAAACCACTCAAATGTGCTCGTGAGAGGCCGGCTCCCTGCCATCTTGTAAGGATTTTTCTTTTTTTCAGGGTTAACCGTTTGTCTATTCCTTCGAGATGGTAAATCTACTATGAAGAGAAGCAAGCAATCGGAAATTACTTTCGTAAGCAAGAAAATATTGTTCCACCTTTCACAGACACTTCTTGTACGTATGAATTGTTTATGAAATAGAGCTATACGTGCGCGTTATACAGGCTTCGCCTTTTAGAGGACCTTTTTCCTGAAAAAACTCATGTATGTTCAGTAATATTATTAATGCTTCCGGCTTCTGCATGGTTCCGCCTTAGAAATATTCTGATTTAGGCAGCTTTTACTTTTACAGATGGTGTATTCGATAGAATTTTTTCCTCGAAAATATGTAAATGGTATTTTGAGTCAATTGATTGAATATTTACTGAGAGTCAATGCATAATTGCGGTTAATGCAAAATGAAAATTTTAGGACACAGTTACAGTTTCTAATCCGGGCGTTTTATTGGCACTATTGAAAATTTAATTTTTTTATAAATTGCCCAATATTTTGCACATTTTCCTCCTGGAAAATATGTATATTTATAATAATAAGTAGTACCCCGCATTTTTATCTCCTCATTTGCTTCTTCCCTTCACGAGTTCAAATAATCCAAGAACAGCATCACGTCATCAATATTTTTAATAAAGCTTTTGCTATGTATTTATGTTTTTTAAAACAAATTTCATTTCTGTTAATAAATATCTTTCTCGTCGTTAGGTCTCTAGGTTCCGTTTGCGTAATGAGAAGTATTAGTAGGCATCCATTAATAGTGGTTACAAAATATCAATTGCAAAGACCAAAATCGTACGTTCTCTAAATCCATAACTTTCTTGCTGAGTCTGTTTATTAAGTGATGTGTTATGTTACTCTTTCTATTTATGTTAGAAATCGAGTATCCTTTGTTGCATTTTATATTGCTACTAGTAAACGCCCCCGCCAAGCATGACGGAAGTTAATTTAGTTTAAAAATATATTTATTATCGTATATATCTGGTCCTCCGAAGTCACAAACAGTCCGTTGTAAGATCATTATAGCTCATCATATTTCTAACCGTCATATATGTATAAAAAGCAAATTTCTGTCCGTCCGTCCGTCTGTCCGTCCCCCTATTTATCTCGGAAACGGCTTGACTCAGAGATTTTCCGTCTATTTTTGTAATATTGAATGAAAGATAAATTCTTTAAAATACAATTGCTATTATTTAGAAGAATCGTTTTCTCTATCTGGATCGGATAAAATATGTCCTCTTTCTTAAGTCGATGGCCCTGGAGGATTTTCCTTTTGTCTTGCGTCTTTGCCTTTCACAACGAAAGAAGTAACCTCATTAATGACTCATTAGAAGTCTTTCATTAATGATCATATTTTATCATCAAATATCCTTTATTCTTCAAAACCTATAATTTCATTCAGTATTTATTTTACGGAGCAATTGATGAGTTTGAAAGTCCTCAATTTTTCTAATCAATGTAAGTTTAATTTAATTTAACATAGAATAGATTTGTAAACAGATCCTAAGTGTTTTCTAGGTTATACGTCAAGAGGATTTCATTTTTTCCTTCGAAAATATATGAAAATCTAAGAAAAAAATCGGGATATATGTAGTGTTTGTATTATGTAGGCTTACCATATGTATGTACCAATTCGAGCAGAACTGTACCAGTTCAGAGTTATGGCCACAGTTATCCATTCTGTCCTGATTTGATTAAAAAGCTTCTAGTAAAAAAAACTTCTAGTAAGTAAAACGCCTAATAAAAAAGAAGGGAGTTTCATAAATCAAAAGGAAAAGGGCAAGAAGAGTGAAATTAAATAACTTAGAGATCACACACACAATAAAGAAGGCTTACAAACTCATTAAATTGGATACAAGGAAGTTTTAAAGCAACGCCCTGGTTTTTCACGGTTTAACGCTCTTAAAAATCTAATTTGTCTCGGTTTTCAGCCATCAAATTACGGTAACCCTAGTCTCAAGTTTCTTTTGGCGAGTAATTGCTCTTTTGTTAAAAATTGAGCTTGGGTTGACGTAGGCTTTAGTCATTGATGTTGAAGGCTGGTCAGTAGTCTTTAAATGATCCTCTTTAATCCCTACACCTTTTAATACAGTTGTACTAACGATGCTTTTCTTTCTTCAAAGTTCTTGAAGTAGTTTCTTATCTCTCCGAATAATGTAATCTATCTTCATATTTTTCCCTTCTAGAAATTTTATGGGTATTACAGTACTAGAGGGTTCTTTTATCGACGATAAGAATTTGAAAGGCATCGAAAGCCCTCGAATTCGTAATTCGAACTCTTTAAGAGTCTCGGCACAGTGCAGCCAGCAACGCAGCGATGAATAGTTGGATAGGCTGCGACAGAAAAATAACGAATTGCCCCCCTAATAATCCTCTCGGGAATAGCATAAACATTTAAAAACTACAGCGTATTTCTCATGAGAGAGTTTAGTAGTGGTCTGGTGTGGAACCCAAGACCGTTTAGGGAGATATCCTTACTGTTAACGTTGCCCAGCCACGTCCTCTAACGACATCTTCAGATTATATTCAATACATTCCCGGAAAGTTCATAAAAGGTTTCTTGTAAATCGTTACCGTGCATTCTCATGGGTGAGATTTTTGTTTTTTCCTGGTGTTTGGATGACGGATTCTATAAGCCAAAAAATCAGCTACTCATTCATGCCAGTGGTTTAGACTGAGGAACTTTATTGGCTGCTCTACATGTACAATTATGAGATAATGTAATGAAATTAAAATCCTGTTGTAAATTATGCATGAAATTCGGTGTACAGCCAGTATCATCGCCGTGCGACATCATGAGGTATATTATACACTTGTAGTAGGGGTTAATTGTTGTAATGGAAGGGAGGAAAGGGGGGTTAGGAATATTGGAGACAATAGCGGTTACAAAGTAAGAAATTAACGTTTTAATATCAATGAAGCAATATATATATTACTTGCCGATGGATAAATTGTCAGAGAGGAAATGGAAAAAGAAGGCTAAATGACAGGGTGAAAACAATGGGGGCTACAACGTAAATCATTAACGGTTGAAATTTAGTTTAGGAGTATCGAGTGATAGAGAATCAGACCGATCCTTGACAACTGAGCGATGCAAATCGACATGATGCAAACCGGAACGTCGTAAACAGGGTCGTCGGAATCCGAGGTTTAACAAATTAGAGGGGCTAAACGAAGCACATAGATACAATGAGGATTTTCTTTTGCTGCCGTCTTCCCTTGGCAGAGGGGAGAGCAAATAGTTACCGCGGTCCTCAGGGCATCCTCATGAACGCATGCTCCGACTATGTCGACACCGGTTATCTTTAGCTCCAAAAAATCGGTCTTGTGAGGGTTTGGTAGGCGCGAGGGGTGAAAGATGGGTGTGAGGCACGTCTCGATGACGGTGTATACGATGGGCTAAGAAATACTTGGATTATTCGTCCTTGACATCCTTATACACATTTAGACTATAATAGCCTCTAAATGCCTATTGGGCCGTATTGGATATAAAAGGGAATTTTGCGCTTAATGTAACGTTTTTATGTCATCGTGTTGGTTTAGCTTGTTATTAGGTATATAATTAGGCACACAAACGTAAAAAACCTAAACATAGACAAATTTTCAGTCATTAACTTCTTCGAAAAGAAAAATAATGCCAATGATTATTCGTACAGCCTCCGAGAGAAAACTTTATGAACAGTAGAATCGGTGAAATATCCTGAAGTAACCCCTTCTTTATAACTTAACATGGGGTACCCACATCCGTAATATATGTGGACGAGCACTTAAGAAACTCAGATTCGTGGAGTTAGTCGGCAGGAGGGAAGAAAAAAAGAAAAAGTTCGTGAGCAATGGTATGTTGCGTTGGTCAGGCCTCACCATAATATTCGTGTGGTCTATGGGACACTGCAGAAAAGTTTTGTATTCGACAATTAGAAAAGGTACAGCAATAGGAGATACTTTTCGTAAAAAAATGTTACAACAAATCGGTGAGTGTTACTCAAATGCTTTAGGACGCAGGATGGGAATATTTAGAAGCTAAAATAATTAAACAAAGGATTATTTTAATTAAAAAGTTCAGTTCAAAAGTTCAGAGAAGGTACTTTTGTAGGAGATGTAGCCGATATTATGCGTCCTCCCTGTTACATCTGATTATGAGAGAAAAGTCAGCGAAATAGATGCTAGAACAAGTCGTTTCAAAAATTCATTTTTTCCTCAATCGATACTCGAAAGTAATCAATAAGGGACGTAGAGTCATGGTGCATGCACCCCTTGCCACACGCCGAAAGGCGGCTTGCAGGGTACAGATGTTGGTGTAGATTAGCTGTAAGAACGTAGCGGTGTTTAGCAACGTGCATTAGCTCCAAGGGAAAACTAAGGAGTGATTCAGGGAAGTGATTGCCGGGACAGAAAGTTACTTCTGGTCATTTTGCCCTCATAGTATTAGAGAAGCCAATAGCAGTAAGGGTGTGAGAAGATTGTCGGTGTTTTTACACTGCGTGCCACGAGCTGTGGCTTGCAGGGTTTAAATGTAAATGAAATAACTTCCTTTTTTGCCATCTGGGGCTGTTTTTTCTTGATATAATCACTCAAATAATAAGTTTGCATAATACTTGCCATTGATTGTTTTTCCTTTTTGAAGATAATCAATGAAAATTATCCAACGTGATTCTCAAAAGACTTACGCCATAACTTTGCCAGCAGATGGAACTGTCTTTAGATTCTTCGTTGCCGATTCTCCCCTTGCAGTCCATTAGTGTTTTCACTGTTCCTTCATCTCAAGTGTGAAGTGATGGACCCATATTTCATAAATGGTTATGAATCAATGCAAAAACTCTGCCTTTTTGCAGTGAAACATTGCCAAACACTCCATTGAAACATCCTTGAGATGCTGTTTTTATTCCATTGTGGGCATTAGAATGCGCGGTAGCGGTAAGAAGTATTCGGTGGTTTAGGGTGCCGGTGGGTTTTTTTAAGGCTGGAACGGATTTTGAAATTAGAAGCCACTCATCCAACGTTTCGGTAACCGCACAAATATCCATTGAATTGATAAGTAAATAGTTTACACGGACACACTGAATGCCGAATCTGATACACCTTTTTAATTTATCGTTTATGGAAAAATTTAAAATGTCATCATTAAGGCCGGTATCCTAGGCTAGGCATCTAGACCGGTATTTTCATTTTTATTATTTCTCCTGCAATATATGTTCCATCCACCTCAGTTTTGCATTAAAAGCTTCCATATTTATCGGATTTATTGTCACATTTATATTCCATAGATATTGCAGTTATCGAGATGTAGAAATACTGGAATTGAATCCAGAAAACATTGTTTTGTTTTGAAAATTTGATCTGAATGAATGGTGTATTCATTCAGAAAGGTGCACAGAAATTCATTGTACTCACTGTCAACTAGTTCTGTTAGCCTATAGGGAAAATTGAGCCTCACGTAGGTAAACATGGTATTAATCGTGACAGTGGAATTGAATGTTCTTCTTTTAAAATTATGAACACAATTTACAAAATTTATAAACAAAATACATACTAAACATAATTATTGTATTATATGATGAACAATCGGTACGAAAAAAATTAAAAGAAAATTAAAAGCGGGCAATAGTCAGTATTTAAAAATGAGTGAATCTTAAAAGGATAGACATTTTATTTATTCTATGTTTTCGCGGTTTTTTTACCCCCTTCTCTGTGGGTGTTTTCATTTCGTAAAAAGTCTACCAATGCAATAAGATTTAGATTAAACTGTTCCATAAACCCACTGAAATCCTTCTGTGTCTTGGAGAATAAGGCTTCGGGGTTTCGTGACATCGGTATTGAATAGGGTGCAGTCGTCGAATCCCTTGTCAGTGCCATCCAGAACTCTCAAAACGCTCGAGTTTTAGGACCGTTTTTAAGGGGTTTCCGCATAAATCTTCCTTATTTGGGATCGATCCTGCTATTGTCTGCTTTTTTCAGTTCAATCATCGAAAACTTTAAGTGAATTCCCTTGAGAAGTTGTTACATGGTATCAGTAACGCAGCCAGAATATATTTATGGGTTTGAGACAGTCGAGAGAACGGAAATATATCTACTTTACAGAGGCCGGGATAATCATGCACGCTACATCTCAAAAGAGATGTTACAGAAGCTCCCTTCATAAAGGTTAAATGGATAGAAAACTAAGATATATACACGGTTATTTAGCAAAATAATTGATCTTTCCGAGATTGGGGAATTAGATTGATATCTTTCTTAAAGAATTTAACCCTCTTGGGGGAGGTTTTAACCCTGAAAACCCCCATTTGCTGCACCACTGCTTGGTATGATTATGCATTCGGTGATAACCTGCCTTCTTACAAACAGTAGGATAATCAAAGTTATCTGCATTTAATTTTATTTATTGTTATTTACAAAAATCAATATATCAGGTTGTTTTCAATATTCCTCGTAAATATTCCATACTTTGCTATCTTAGCACATTTAATTCTCTCCAAATTCACCATTTATCTTATCACAATCCCTTTTGTATGTCTTTCCTCTTCTTCATTTCATTCCCCTCATTCAGTCAGCTTATTCTTGGTCCTCAACTCATTTCTATATATTTTGAATGTTCCCCATACCCTACTTTTTCCCCCGTCGTTTCCATATGAAACACCCTATCATTCCTTTCCATATCTCCTAACACCCCTTTCGCACGGGTCACGCTATTCTTACAGTCCGGATTCATTCATTGCCATCGACTTAAATCATAAGGGGAGTAGTACTAACTATGACAATATAGAGGCATTGCTAACGAACAACATAAGTGGAAATATGTGAAACCATAAATTCCATCGAAAATAATAGCGCAGGGTTTCCAACCTTCTCGACCGCATTAGACATTTCATCAAACACCCGAACCAATGACAGCCCCTTAAATTTGACTACCATTCTATTGAACACGCATATAGTATTATTGCATCAGGAGGCTTACCATAGATCTCGTTTTGGACCCGGTTGATTTTTAATCTTGTCCCGGTTGGAATGAAAACTACCATGAAAAAAAGCAGCAGATTCAGAGGTGTAAATGAAAAAGGATCGCAGGACTGAAAAGTAATGACTGCTGACTTAGTGCTCATATTGGAGTGCTAAATAACTCAAAATTGGCTAAACCAGAGTTTCAAAGTAACGTTCGTGTTTAGTCCCGTTTTAACATTCTTCAAAATTTAAGATGCAGTATTACAGTTTTGAAAAAGCTCCAGAAAGACGTAGTTTTCGAGCAAACCAAACGTTTGGAAATTAAAAAGAGGGTTAAGGATTTCCTTGGGTGCGCTTTGCTAGGCTATTATTCCCAATCAGTATTTCGGCATCTACGTTGCCATCTTCAGGAGAGAAGCAGAGTTTCTTGGGTTTGGTGCCGGGTGGTGTGAGGTATTTATGCCTTTAGTGGTGTAAACGTAACGTAAATAAAGGAAAACGAAACAGAACATATAAGAGCTAGTTTTAATGCTCCCGATGGTATATCATCCGGTCCCTTCGATTTGTGCCAACGTAATCTTTGAAGTTTTTTAAGAATCATGTTATAGGTGACCTGAATCCTCGATTTGCTTTCGGAAATAAAATTAGTGCTTCGAATGGGTTTCTTTTCGTTTCGAAAGACTGATCCGTACCACCTGTTAAATTCATTCGCCTTTTCAAAATTGTTTAAGATTGGGAGCCCCTCTTTATTTTTGATACTTTTAATAGTTTCTTTATCCCCCTTTGTCTCTTAAGGTATCTATAAAAGTTATTACAATTATTGGGCTTCAGAATGTCGCATAAATATCTATCGTGTGCTCTAGTTTTCTCTTTATTTAGCTTCTTAACTAATGTATGGCAGCAGCTGCGCAACTCTACTCAAATACACTTTGGAAAATGACCCATGCGTATGAACATTGGATTTCTAAGAGGGAGTTTTTCGGACTGGTGAATGGATATACGAGGAGAGATAAAGTCAGACATGAAAACATAAGGGAGGAACCAAATCTCTCTGGCACAAATCATAAAATAAGAGAATTCTGAGAATAAACGAACTACTGATGCGTGTAGTCGATAGAGAATGAACTGATTGCAAGTCGATAACGACTGAAATATTTTAAGACGTAACGACAAATTACTTCTCAATCAATGGAGTAAAGAAGTTTGTAGGTTAAGGACATACAGTGAGATGTTATGGTAGTCCGATTTCTGCAGCGATTCTTCTTTCGTCGTACTTAATTTTGCGTCCATGTCTAGTGATAATTGAAATCCAAGGATTCGGAGGAACGTAAATAAACAGCAATTTGTCGGTTTTCTACTTAAGCAACGTTTAGTAGAGCCTCTGAGGGAAAGCCTAATCAACATTTCTTTCGGCCTAATATTCGAATAATCAGAACATCTTGAGATAACCCTCACGAATGGGACACCCATATCACCCATTATGTGCTCTTCCACATGTATGAAAGAAACTCGGATTCGTGAAGAGAATAGTCGGTCGGAAAAAGTCTGAGCGATGTTGTGCTGCGTTAGTTAGGCTTCACCTTGAGTATGTGTGTAGTGTATGGGACCATGCCGAAAAGTGTTGTATTCGATAATTAGAAAAGGCTCAGCGAAAGGTACAAAATGTTGCGACCAATCAGTGACCGATACTCAGATGCTTCAGAAAGCAGAAGATAGAAAATTTAAGATAGAAGATTTAAGCAAAGACTAAATTTACTTAATAAGTTCAGAGGCATTTTTAGGAGATGTAGCCGATATAACGCGTCCTCCATGTGAAATAGGTATTTCTAATACAGCGAGAAAGATCACGGAAATAGATGTTAGAACTAGTCGTTTCAAAGATTCACTTTTTCAGTGAACGATACCTGAAACGGATCGATTATATCGTATATTGAAGGTGAAAGATTATAAACTTATTGAACGACCCTCGTAGCAGACTTTCCATTTAAATGATGTTTAGTACATATAATAATGAACTCTCAATTATCTATTGAACTCTAGATTATCAAATAAGTTATCCCGTGACACTCGATGTCACTTTCTACTATTTTCCTCGCTTTAGGTAAAAATTTGCTCTGAAATAAGGGTCTAACATTTTGTTACGTAAAGTATGTAAATATTCAAGGATGATCAAAAATGCCACGTCTTATGAAGGAGAAAGAACATGTTTATAACATAGAATTATCTTTTATCCGATGATTAACTTCGTTTGGGTTCACCAGCGGTTTGAAGTTGAAGATTTTCGCGAAAAATCGAAGTCCGGAATTTTTGTCAAAATTTGGTCAAGTTTGACCCCCTGTATAATTTTAATGCGTAAGATCCAACATAAATGACCTCCATAGTCGTATGTAGAATTTATTCAAGATTGGACATGAGAAGTTTCATAGTCCGTACTCAAGAAAACCGTTTTCGTATTTTTGGCCAGCTTTTTTCGATTCTAGCCCACTGTGCGCTTCGCAGAAATAACTCAAAATCAGCGTCAATCCCTTTCTACGACTAATGGATATGAAAACACGAGTTATATTTGTCGTCCATCCTCTTTCATGAAATATTTCTTGGAATCGTAAGAGTATTTCTAAATGAATTTAACCGTGAAACATTCCTTACATTTCAGGATAAATCTCTTTTATCTATGAGCTGTCTGGAGAAGTACCGTAAATTTATTTAATTGTTGTTTTCAGAGAATACCTTTGTCTAGCGGAGGATGTTAAAATATGGCTCTCTTCAAATTACACGAACCAAACTTACGTACCTAGCATGCCTCTGGCGAATGTGGACAAGGTGGTATTTTAGTTATCTCGCTTACTAATAAAATCAAATGCTAAAATAACTGTCGCCAGTAAATTAGAATGCACGATGTACATGATTCATAACAGTATGAGCATTATTTCTACGCCAGGCAATCAGAAAGAAATTTCGATTTTCATTGGTTTTTGTTACATCTGGTTTTATGTCGCTTATCGCTACTTTTACCAACTCACAGAACAGTTCGATATTAAATGACAATATCTGTTTTAAGTTTATAGTTTGAATTTGTTAAAATGTAGAAATCAGATTATCTGAGCGTAATTTTCAGACAACGAGTGTCTAACAATTAAAAATGAAGCGACCAGTTATGAATCACTTAGTTGAGGAGCGAATTCTATTTGAAATCGAGTATATGGGTATATAATTCTATATATAATCGAGTATCCAATCTTAAAAAATAAATTCATTATTTGTACTTCATTAAGTACAAATACTATGATTTATTCTATAAACACACTATATGTCTATACCAAGATTAATTAAAGAGAAAAATAATGAAGAAAGAAACCTCTACTTCGGTTCACGTTTAACTAATTTAAACTGTAATTTTTCACTTATTTGCCATTACAGCCACAAGTCGTTTGTTTGAATAAAGCTTTAATATCGTTATGTTTTTGTGGAAATAATATTTATTTTTTCGCTTGCGATATTTTGTAAAAAATTACGACAAAATTTAGCACTGAAGAAAATTTTTTCATATCTTTTGAATGAATAGTTAACTTATCCTTCAAATTCATTTCTTCTCTTCGTAATTTCTTTAATTTACTTTCAACTTTTTTCTGCGCTAATTATTTCTAATATTTGACTCACCTTTTGGTTTGTCGTATCTCTTCAAGAATTGAAATGTGTGACACATCGAAAATTAAAGAGGCATCTTATTTATATCGTTAGCTCTGTCGATATTTCATCCCATTCTTTCAAATTTAGACGCGAAATTCAACATAACTTGTGTACATTTTAGGAAGTTTTGTCACATTTTAGGTCTTTTTGCGAAAACTTATGATTTATATGTGATAGAACTGAAAGCCGTTTTGGTCTTAAAATTTTAGTTGTGAAGGATTCCAATCACAAATGCCCGCTGTATCCATCTCGGTGGAATTATGACTCATATGCCTGGAAGAGAATTGGGCAAAACTAAGCAACCATTTTAAATCTGAATCCGGTTGTTTGGCTCCCGGATAATTATGCTAACCCATTTACTCAATCCACCACGTCATACTAGACGTCATCCCGTGACCGTGGCTTCCTTGCTGTTTAATTTCTTCGCCTACTGTTGTGCCATAGCGGAAGCAAAATGATGTATAGTACTTCGTGATACTCACTGTCAGTCTTGTGCCTTGAAAAAAGATATGAAAAAACTGCCAACACCTAACACTTATTCTCAAGGCAGACTTTTGGTATGGGAAGCAGAGGAAAGATATTTCTCTAATGATAGTCTAATTTTAAAGTTCAGTTTCTGAGCGTAATTCCATTGAGCACATCTGCCTAAAAATAGATGTTTTCGAAATTCAAGGAAACGGACGCAGTTCTTTTATTGTGCAGAGGGTCATTGATCTAAATTTCCGCCTAAAAAGCATTAGTTGGTTACAAATGTAGATGTGCATGGCTTTATTTGTAATTCGATGGCCTCTGAATTTAGGAATCCGGAATTTAGCTATCCGGATTTAGAGAAGGACTGTAATGATAATTTTATCCCTACCGGCACGAATGCGTAGAAAAGTATAGCATTTCATAATTTGCGATGAAAAACTTGATAACTATTATATTTAATTATAATATAAGATAAGTTAGAGACTCAATCGTGCACGCAAGTTTCTATATGTTTTAAAAATTGGGAGTTCCTTGACAAAGATAATTGTTCTCATGAAGATGCAGCAAAATGTGATATGTAGTGCTATATTTGTGTTATCGCTATCATGAATAAAATATTTGAAAAAATAAAACTCACACGGCCGTATTCGCTGTTTGTTAACTTAAATAGCCACTAAAGGTTACGAAGTAGTGTTTCAAATTTAAGAATACCAACTGATGAAAGACAAACGGCGACGCCGTTGATTCCCGCACATAATTTTTTGCATGGAAGCACAGTAAAATTTTATTATTACCTCTTCCATTTTCACAACTGAACACGTTAAATAAATTTTTTAGATTTCTTTCCAGCAATTGTCTAGTATGCCATTCTATTTGTCTTCATTAATCATCTTAGCTGCTGTTCTAAATATTTTGTGATCATTTCCAAATATTCTATCGGAAGAGCATCATTTTCATAAAGGTTGTTTCTGAAGAAATTCGTGATAGAAGGGGTGAGTTGATATTATTTTAAGTTCAAATATAATCATAACTATTTCAGATATGTTGAAAGTACGTCTCCGGAAATTAAAGTCTGAACTATGAAGTGTTTGTAATAGAACTCTGCTAATTTCTTAATCTCTGTTTATTTGTTTGTGAATTGACATAAAAAGCCAATTATTATATATTTTAAAGTAAAGGTAATCTTATAATAAAGTAACAGTCATGCTATAACAAGGAGTACGTATATTTTGAATTTTCGCAAGCAAGCATTCGGGTCTGTATTTTATCTTTGCATTAAGAGAACTGAATAGCGTCAATATATTTACCTTTTTAAGTGTTTATAAAAACTGATATTTTCCAATTATATCCGTGCTGCGAATCATTATCCGGAAATACTTGACCATTATTAAAAAAATGGGTTATTTTCTAGTCAATATAACATAGGCTAAGAATTAGTAACTAAGGAGAGGCGTTGCCGTCCAAATTGATAAAATGCCGAAAGTAGAATCTCTCCCATGTATATTTAGGAACGTGATGCAACATATGACCTCAAGTAAGGGTTTATTTTGAGTAATTTTAAAATAATAAATCATTCTTTTCGGTTTAAATATAACTAGCGGCGACCTCTTTCCAGTGGGGAGGATGTCTGCAGGCATTAATGCGTACGGTATTGCTTGAGAAGATTAGCTAAGATGTGGGTAAAGTAGGTAACCTGTGACGTCTCATTTTGAAGTTTTGGAGCTTCGTCCCGTAATTACTTGTGGATTGCGTTCCCTCGCTTTATATATGCATTCCAACGATCTCATCCGTTCGCTGTAACATATGTATTATTGCTTATAAATTCAAATTATGTTATTGAGGTACAAGGTAATTGACCATAATATAACGGTAATTCACTGAATACTCGAAAACTGAAAGAAATTTAAGAAACTTAAACTTACCAAAAGTCTTACCTTGAAATGGTCTCACGGAATGGTATGAATTACTTTATGGGACCTTTTCAATTGTATTCAAGAATACTGAAAAAGATGTGAGTGTGAAGGAAATGAACCGATTTTCGAATATAATGTACTATTTTAAATGTTGAAAGGGCAAATAAAAATGGTCTACTTAGAATATTGGAAAGAAATTTCTCGTACCCCACTCTACGCCTGCGATGTCATTCAAATCCGAAAGTTTTTTGTATCACCCGTATTGTAAAACTGCAAGTTGTAAAAACCGGAGAATGTGTGACAAAATATTTTCATTAAATTAATATTCATTCCCGTAGTTTTTTCCNATCAACCTTCGGGAAATAAATAAGAAAATTTTTCTTGCAATAGTAATTTAATATTATTAATGTGAGAGAGTACCTTATTATTATACCATGGGAAACGAGATCTAAGATAAAAAATTGTTATAGTTTCATTTTCACCGAAATGTAATTTCCCGTTGAATCTCATATCGAAAAACACATATAATGTCGAAGAAATCACAACTCTCTTACTAGCAGGTAGGAATCAGCAGCATCCGATCTATTTCAGTCAGTTTATGTATTTTTGAGTGCTCACGTACATGGCAGTGCATTCATTTAGACATTCGTAAGCAAAACCCGAATTCGTAGGCATAGTTCAAGAAATACTGAAGAAATCTTTATATAGTATGATATATGCTTTAGAATATCTTTATATAGTATATCCTACTTTTATAGGAGGAGACTTCATTTGCTAGGGTACCCGTTAGCTATGGAATCGCTATATAGATAAGTATTGAATACGAGAAAAAATGTGTACGATTTTCCCGCATTTCTCGATTGTTATCTACTATTCAGAATAAAATGCTATTCTTGAAGGTTCGGTGGCAGTTGGTCCTTCGACCAACTGCCACCGAACCTTCAAGATATTATCGTTATGGTGTAATAAGTTAAGTATTCATTATTATAACTCAGAGTAGTCGTATCTGCAGATTTTATGAATGCTTTTGAGAAATTATTTTTAATTATAGCAAAGTTATCGATTAGTTATTAATTATAATGATGTAATAAGTTATATATGATGATTATCACCAATCAATAGTCGTGTCAGTAGATAATAACACACCGATAACTTTACCATAAATAACAACATTCCCTTCCGTCGACGAGTTGACTCGGCAACGAATAGTCTTTCGACAAGTAGTCTCCTCGACAAGCTACTTTTCTACTAGTTGTCTCAGCGACGAATAGTCCCATCGACCGGTTGTCCTTCGACCAACTGCCCCTGATTCATTCTTGGAATCAGTCCTGCCTGTATGTTGAGAAAATTTTTTACTGTAATATATTTTATTTTTTATCATCTTCAGTAGTTGGTCTATTTAAAGCTGCGTCTTCACGTAGATATTTTTGTGTCGACACTCAGCCGAGTGTAGTGTTTGCACTGTTCGAATGGGGTGCAATTTATTGCTTAGAGTAAGTGTCGTACACTCGTGTTCGCAAGTGGTATCGCATCCTTATACACGTATATATACCTTGGAAGGCGAACTCATAGTCTGCGATGTTTCGCCTTAGTTCCATTCGCTCTTGGAACGTTACGATGGCGTTTGAACCGTTATTATTATTATTATAAACTCCAGCTAATCTTTATTTTTATTTGATACTATGAGCAATATATTGTTATTAAGAAATGGGTGTCCGACTTCCTTAATTTGGCCTGAATTTCTCGCAAAAATCTCTTTTCTTTGGATGTATCGAACATAAGTTAGTTTTGCTGCTCAATTATCTCCTTATACCATTCCATGAATGAAAAAAACTTGTAAATTACGTATTATGCTCTTCATTTCCGCAAGACAAACTTTTTCGAAAGAAATATTCAGTAATAGCGCTTAAAATGTATGATTATTAAGAGAAAACTCACTACCATGAAATAGATTAAAAGATGAAGGAAAGTTACAGAAAACATACTAAGAATACGATTGGAAGAATAATAAAAGAATAAGTTAAGACGTAAAAATAATTGTGAAAGAAAGAATTGTATATCAAACTCTGTTTGGAATCCTATTGAATGAGTTTCACAAGAAACCTTTGAAAGTGCATTTTAGTTTAAAAAACACTGGAATTTGCCTTTATTTCATTCCAATTTCTCTCAGTTATAGCATAAATGTTTTCCGTGTGGGTTCCACATGTTATCTTTATTTTAGTCTCAAAGGCGGGGATTGTTCCGTTTTCAAATAGTTCGTCTGAAATAGATTTAATATCATAGAAGATGAGTCCACTCTCTAAATCTTCATGTTCATTCATTAAAGATACTCTTTCAGATGTTCTTATTGAATCAATTTTACGCTTTTCTTGATACGGGTGAGAAATCAGGAAGTATTCATAAGTGTTGCTACTAATTTGGAAACAACCTCGTAATTATTAGACCTAGTCGCGAATTTTAACAGATATTCGACCTGCGTCAGAGCCATTTATCGTTTCGATGTTCTGTGCTACCTCATAAAGCTATTGCCATAATATCACAGCCCCTAAAGAGATGATTTTAATGATTTTCTCCTTGGTTCTCATTTATCTTCTGAGATGGCGAAAATATATTTTCGTTTCCGCGTTCAAAAAGCGGTTTCAAAAAACGACCTCGACTTTGTTTGGGGAGAATATTTTCACGAAGAGCAGTTGTTCTTTCATCGAAAATAAGACTACCGGTTGCGACGCTTGTTGCGTTGATGTAGTATACGAAGGCTCAAAAAGACCGCATCTAGTTCTGAGGAACTGGAAGCTAAAACGGCAGTTTATATATGGAAAAATGTTCACGGAATAAAATAAAAACGAAGAATTTTCTGGTTCGATTGAGCTGACAACTGCGGGTGTTAATGTATATGCCTTGGAAGTATCAGGGCTCATTTATTTCCTTTATGTGAGAATTCTTTTGAACGTTTAAATTCTTTAATGAGCTCTACAATGGATATTAACTCCAAAAAGTGACAAATGTTTCATGAAGATAATTTTCGTTTCCAATTATTTCAATAGCATCATCAATATGTGTTAACATTTAGGAATTATAAGGAAGACGTGAAGCTATATAATTACCACGATCAAACAATTAATTGGCCTATAATCGACTTTTTTATTGACCCAGATTGGAGTTGTACTGGCCATGCTTCTTTGGTCATTATGCTACATAGTTAATGAAATTATTAGCCTTAATATATTTGCTACATCTCGCTGTTTTAAAAACCAAACATCATTGGTTTGAATCTGTATTCTTACAGAAACATGCGGTTACAGTTGACTACTCTTCATCCTGAGAGAGGAGTACAGTTCCTTAGATTTTGAATTCCCTCGATGGCCCATGAAGAGGAATAAATCAGAAGTACATCTAATGGTTAATTTAATGACAAATGAATTAACAGATGCCAGAATAAAGCCTAATGTTTCGAGCTGACGAAGTTTCTTATAACCGAGACTGAATCTTGTCAACCGATAAGAAGAAACACCGTAATCAGATTTGTTAATCTTAAACGCAAAATAACATGCAGTTATGTTTAGCTTGTAAAAAGATTTCTTGTTTACGTATACTGTTAATTTATGCCATACGGATATATATTTTATGAATCCTATACAAGTGGAATGCGCTCAAGATTCATCGGACCACTTCATCCGAAACTTTTAAACAGGAGTCTACAAAAATATTTTCCAATTTCTTTGTCCACAAATGCTTTATCTATCTTTCTCAGAACTTCGCGAAAGTAAAACTAAGGTATAGAAGTTAGAACAGCGAGAGAGGCACATCAGGAAATATTTAGTCAAATCCACCATTTTTTCCGCAACTGGCAAAAAAGTGCTCTAAGCCAACGAAGGAGAGTTAACTGCGCCTGAGAGTTCATTATGGGATTAAATTCTACGGAAAGAGCGAGGTTCGCGCAATCCAGCACGCATCTGCTGAAGAGTGGGCAGGGGTGTCGTGGGCAGAAAGCGAGTGCTTTTCTGAGGCGTAACTAAGGTTGGTTCGATGGTGGGCGGGTTTCGCGAAAGAGCTGTATTGCCCATGTGTGTCAGTGTGTTTGTGGGCCGTTTAACACTGTGAAGAACCTTTACTTTAGACCCTCTCTGGCCTGTACTCTGCCAAGTAGTTATTCTCTCGACGGCATTTAAAAACGTGAACTCATAAAAAAATGTATAAATAATTTCGAGGGACTTTTTTGTGCGGGTTTCCGTTATGTCAAAGTCTCATGAAATTTTAGTTTCTGTTCCAGGACCCGAACTGCGCTTGGGTTTCATGAGTGAAGATGATAGTAATCGGACTTTTACGAAATTTGTGTATTCCTTCGAATTGACGTGATAAAATTCGATTTCCGAATTTATTTAAATTGAACTACCTCCAGCTTACGTAATTATTATTTTTGAAGCCCATAGAAATTGAAAGGACCGAATGGAGGCCTAAATGAAGATGGTGCAACCTTAGAATAAAAAAACACGATGACTTGGTAAAACAAACATCTAGACTGATCCAATGTAAAAATGTTCAGAGCTGAAAATTTACTTGTAAGTGTAAAAAATTAACTACTTTTTTCGGTTCGTGTGCCTTAAATTTGTTGATTCAAACTTATATACCGACCATAACATATCCTTTGAGGTTGGTGGGGTAGAATTACTCTGAGTTTTAAAACATCCAACTGTATAAAATATCAGCATAATTAAAATTAAGATTTTAATGTGTTTTGTGAAATTTGAATAAATGTACCAAATCGACGTGGGAATAATTTTTTACATCTTATCACGATAACTTTCTTTACTACAGAAATATTTACTTATCAAAAGCTTATTTCATATCGTTTTGAATCTAGGTAGGTTTTATTTCAGTTGGCGAAATTAATGAAAAGCAAGGCGTAACTGTTCAGTTATAGGTTTGAGAATTCATTATCAATGGCTCAAATTTAGAAACAAGTCATTCGAAAATCATCAATATGAAGAACGAGAGTACAAAACGTTATTTCAAAAATTCTTCTTTCTGAAGCCGAAAGTGGAAGTTTGTACTATCATTAACACTTACTGGTATATAAATTCAGGTTTAAATAATCATTCTAGTCATACGACAATTTCAACGAAAATATTTGTGTATTTATCGCTCATTTCCGAATAAAACTTGGGGAGAGCCCTAATCCATCTCCGGGAATAGATTTTTCTCGAAATGTAAAAATTATGTGCTGTGAAAATGTTGTACTTAAAATTCACATTTTACGTATCGCTGTTGAAATGTTTATAGAGGTATTATAGGGGGATTTTTAAATAAATACGAGTAAATGGTACATATTTATAATTAGCAAAAATGTATTTCATATCGATTATTCGCAATGGTGCTTGCTCCTTGGGGGGTAAACGAACATATTGCTTCTTTTGAGTTAAATTAAAATTTGGATTCTATATTTTCACGGTATATATTTTAGAACCTAAGATAACAAGTTAAGATCTAAGTAAATACATAGATATTACTCGCTTCCTTTGAAATAACTTCCACAGTACACAGAATGGCATTTTACTCGCTTCCTTTGAAATAACTTCCACAGTACACAGAATGGCATCGGCCTTGATACACTCTGCAGGTATTCCGTATTAATAATGCTAACCTCCAAAGATATATTAAGTAAGTGTACTGAACATATGGCTTTAGGGTTAATAATATCCAAAATCCAGTTTTTATTTGAACTAAATATGTTTTAATTCCAATCATGCTCGGTGCTGAATTACTACGGAGAATAGCTAGTATTAGTATTAGTATTGCTAAAAGTGCTTCGACAGCTGAGGTCATTTCGCACGTAGGCCCCCACCGGGAATCGAACCCGGGACGGCTTTCATACAAGTCGAACGCGTTGCCCACTTGGCTGTCCGGGAGCCCTGAGAATAGCTTCTAAATGTATTAAAGTTATACTCTTTTTTTAGTCCTCAAATGTAGAATACTCCGGTGATATCGGTTACCATTCCGTAGGTGGTCTAATCTACATTTGATGACTCATGAATAAGGACGGGCTATTTCGTCTGAGGCTTTCAGATAGTCTCACTTCTCATAACAAACTCTATAATTATATGAAGAATCCTTGAAGCATTCATGATGCGTATGCGACGTGGGGTCCGAAAAATGCTTAACCAGCATACAGCTGGCTAATGAAAAGTATCTCATTTCCTGAAATTCATGGACCATATATCAACAGGAAGGACGTCTTCAGCGTAATGGAAGAACTCTAGAACCATGTGCCCATTTTAAGAAGCTGTGGTTCTCTTGTTTATTCATTAAGAGAATGCTGGCTAGTCTGAAAAACTCGTGATCTGCTCCTTTATTTCTTGGATTTCTTAATTGATTTGGGTAAAGATGTGCTTCCCAAAAATGTCGAGTGTCTGCTCATCAGACGCTCCATTTCCAGTCTCAAAGTGAAGTGTCTTTGACTAAACAGGCGCGCAGTGTGGAGCCGACGCATAATTGGAACTTTTTTTTAAGTAATCCCAGTTCATTTTCCGAGCGCCCACTTTTTATTGAATATTTTAAAACTTACAACTTTAGTTTTCACAAATATAGCGGTGATTTTGCATATTTTGAATTTTATAGTGGTATTTGGTTCATTTCATTATTTAAATGAAGAAGATCGTAAATGTTGTAACTTAAAACTTATTCTGGGCGATAGCGGTGCATCTCCATAAATTCTTCCCGCGGTGATTTTCATACCGTCCAAAGATGGAAATAATTAGATGTTTGTAGTATGGTGTTACTTCAAAATGGCAATTTATTCGGTTAAATTTTGATTTACTGTCCTTGAGTACGTGAGCATGATAGGAGAAAGAGTAACATCCAAACACGTTCATAAATATTCTATCTTTCGATAAGTTCCTTCATTTCTGAATAAACCCTCTATTTCAATCATCCAAATTTTTATCCAATTCCATTTCAAGTTTGAGGATTGGCATTTTCCAATCCAAACCGATTTTTATAGACGCGTAGGCTCCCAGATTAAAGCTAAACCTTCAAATCCTTGGCTATATTCTGTATCAACAATTTTTACAGTTTCTGAATCTACCTTTAGTTCGTTACAAGGACGATTCTTGGTTGTTTTGGGAAATGTTCAGCAAATGTCTTTCGGTCATAAACAATATTGCTGCCGCTAAACCACGAGTCATTTAAAGTACTTGAATTTTTGGGTCGCTGATTGTATTTATTACTGTGCTTAGATGAGATTTTTATCAGATATAACCTAAGATTAAGGTTTGATGCTAAAACCCTTCAAATGAAAGCACGTTTAGAATAGCTTTACCTCCTTAATCTAGGAGAAATTCAAAAGTCGTTTATCTGTTCTATTTTAGAACTGCAAAAACATTGTACACATTTTGATTTCTTATCGAAAAATGTGGGCTTTATTGAAATCGCAGGCCTATTAAATAATATTTTTATCCAAGAAAGCATATTAATTTTCTTTAGTTTCCTTCAGATGATTTTGCTTTAAAATTGAAAATAGTATGCTGATTGCAACCTTTTTTTTTCAATATTCAAAATATATTTCAACTAAAAATTTCAACTAAAAATTTTAATTTGATTCAAAGAGGATTGGAAGATGAGACGCTATATCTGCCAAGTTCCATCTAATTATTTTCTCGTAATAAATGTCACGATTTTCCGCAACGGAACGCACGTCTACCTCTTCCTTCGATATGGTAAATAAAAGAAGTCATTAATTAATTCCCTAAGTTTTATTAATTAAGTTTCTCGTTTTTTATTTTTATTATTAAGGGTGATGAAATTTAGTATTCCAAGACAGTATTTCCTCTTAGGAACACCACTAATATATTTGCACGACTTTATTACGAGCGATATTCAAGTAAGTGCGAACACGAAGAACGAGCTGATATTTTGGTTTCCTCCGGCAGAAAAGGAAACTGTCTACAGGACTAATATAAATGGCTAACGCATAACTGTTTCTAAGAATGCAAATTAGATTTAAACGATGGAAAAGAAAGTATTGATGTGTATGTATCGATTTTTTACGCATGTAGCATCGACTACATTTTCGGAAATAAACTTATTCTAGACGAGTGTCTTCTTGGAAACAATCGAAACGCATCTGCAACAAACTAAAATGCCCTTGGTTTTCGGACGCAGAATTAGACCTGAAGAGCTTGCAAATGAAATGTCCAAGGGCGAGCTCATTTCCTCGACGGTTGTTTATTTCGGTGTCCAACTTCATTCCTCGATAATGTTATACGACGGTTATAGGAGGACGGACGTGCTCAACATTGCGATTGCCCTTGTTTATGAATCATAACAAACTTAGAAAGCCATCCCCCTATTTTCCAATAATATAACAACATCCACAACTGCAGCAAAGCACAGCTTCTCTCACGGACTGCAAGCTCACTACGACTTCTTTTTCTACATGTCTAGATCTTAGTCCGCTGTTATGAATTTCAATGAATTGAAAATAAAACTTTCCTATCGTGTCATTTTTCAATCCGTCGCCCCTTAATATCGCAAAATATTACGATCCTTATTCCAATGAACCAAAAACCAATTCCGTCCACAGAAAATTATATTTAAAAAATACACGACCGGAACCTCCTCCTCTAACGATAACTTGAATTTCATTCTCCACAATAGCGGGGAATGCCCCAAAATGCAAAATATCTAAGATCGATGTTTCCTTTTCTGGGATGTGAAATTCTGGGCCTTGAATGTAGGGTATTGAAAACTGAGAAGATGTAGAATAAGAGGTTGGAAGTCAAATGAGTCTTTTAATGATTTATTATTAGCAAATGCATCGATCAGATTGCTATTTAGTCCCTTTAAATGCGTACACGATGGGAAAAAAGATATTGCTTCTGAGTGTGGCGCACCACTCTTCATTCGTAGGATGAGACCCTCCGTAGGATGAGACCCTCCGTAGGACGAGGACTAATGCACCTTCTTGCAAATCAAATCTTTAAGTAGGATCTATAACATATCTACGTCTTTTCAAAATCACAGTTATGTTTATCATATCAGTAGAATTCGATTAAACATTCGCATATTGTATAACCCGTGAAGCTGAGCTATTCTAAAATCTCCACGAAATTAACATTCGATCGATAAAGTGAATAGATAAGTGAACGATACTATTTCGTTTATAATGTTGGTCTACTCACTGTCTTTCGGGAGGTGTGAGGGAGTGCAGTGCAGTGACAGAGGAAGGTCATATACCGATCAAACTAGAACAATCCGTAGAACTACCGTAGAACTATTTTTCTAGGTGATTTCTATCGTATAAATTTGACGGGAAATTTTCCCGTAGGCTGGGACCAATATACCTAATTTTTTCTTAGTATTTTATCGGAACATGTAATGGGGTATAATATCCGTAACATCTCTCAAAAACGTTTCATCTCTGAATGTAATGATCCAATCAAACCTTAGCTACGCTATTTTTCTCTAACAGTTTCCTATGTTACGATGCACACTTATAACGCTTACCATTCGATTGTAGCAATTCATTGCAAAACCATTCTTGGTGCACGAAGACGATGCTTGTCTGTAAATATCAGCTTCTATAATTGATGTATTTTTCACAAATCTCAACAAGTCTCAACAACTCTTCACAACTTCTCAACAAAAGTCTATGAAGTACTTCATCATTCTTTGTAGTTACCAAAGTAAACCCAGGTATGTATCTTACTCCACTCTATGCGATGAAATGTTGATACTCTGAGGAAAACTATCAGCCATTGATGTATTGCAAAGATCTACGCGATTCCAGATTCAAGATAATATATCCAAGTAGTCGAATTGGAGTAAACTGAAATAATGTATAAACCTCGCTTTTCAAAAATCAATTAATTCCGAACTCTAGTTCGCAAATTAACAAAGTATGCTATATCTATACTAAGAAAACTGTGCGTTTTAAAGTTTACTTTTTGATTTGAGATTCCTCTTTCGATTTAAACAATTTTTAAGCATTGCTTAATGCAATAAAGAATTTTCTACAGAATTTCACGGAAAGTAAACTTATGATCTTCTCAGTTCTTCTGACGACGAAGAATTCTCTGTTAGCTTCTGTTCACTTTACGAGGTATTAAAAAATCAGCAGTATCGAAATTATATTTTACCTATTATGTCGAAATTCGCAACAAGAATCGTAACGAACTTAAAACTTCTATCATGGATATTGGATTTTCAGATTCAAAGAATTTGATTTCTTTTGTATCTTTTTTAAGATGCCTTTTTAGATGCCAACACTTTTTTTAGATGCCAACTTTTTTTTTAGATGCCAACACTTTTTTTAGATGCCAACACTGCCACCTGCCTAAAAGGCCAAATTGCAGTGAAGATGAAAATAAATAAATAAATAAAGCTAAAGAAAGGCTTTCTTCGCTAAAACAGCTCTCAGAAGCGGTAACACGAAGGCAGAGAATCAAATTCTTTCGGTTTATGACAAAAGAACTCGTCCTCGTTTATGCAGAAGTTTCTCTTACAGCGTTTATCGGATGTAAAATAGAGAACACATTTAAATCAAATATATATTTACAATTTCCCAGAATATTATTCGTATTTCGTACTCGTATTCGTAATCCTGGTTTCCATAAAGAGGAAAATCGTAAATAGAAGAATATCTGTATTTCATATCATGTAGGCTCATGACTGAATGATAATTTAATTTTCCATGAAGCAGAAATAGAAAGATTAAATATTTGAACTCGGACCTTCTCATTCCAAATTCGACGACTTTAGGAAAACAATGCTGCAGATTAGTTTCTCTCATTATTATAATTATTTCTATAATGGAAACTGGAGGATCCCAACCACAAAATTTAAGTTCTTAAGTTATTTCAATCCATAAGTGCTATCCTCTCATAAACAATTCTTATAAAGAATTTAGTGATTTAGGGTTGTAGCCGCTCTTAACTCATCTCTTATGAAGAATTGATGCCTTAAACAATTGTAAACGTTGGCATGAAAGGAAGAATAACCGGCAAATTTCCATATTTAGAGTTACAGGTAGAAATTGCGATAAATGTGATAATCGGCAGTAGAACGGTCTAACGTAGCGTGGCTTTCGTCTCTCGCGTGTCTTCCGAAAATCATGACGCTCTAAGAAGAGTCTTGGTAATGATTGTGCCAAAGGAGGATATTCGTAATTAATTAGTATGTTTAGCTTCCATCCATTACTTTCTCCTTTAGGTACCACAAGTCTCTTTCTCGACTGCTAAGACATTTTTTCGACATTTTGGTGTTTTTAGCAAATATTACCGTTGACCCAGCACGAGTTTCCGATAAAAACGACGATTAGCAGAATGCGATATCTTTTATTTATATCATTTGAGTTATCGGATGTTTCAAAGCCGTTCAACTTACGAAGTACAGCAAAATCTCTCAAAAGTGACCAATCACGAGATTAAACGAACGCGGACACGTTAGACAGGTGGTCACTATAGCAAGATTAGGTTACTAGAGTTTTCCTTATTGAATGGAATTATAAAATGCTCTAAAATTTTTTTTTGCAAAAATATATAAGTTCAGATTATAACTAAGAAAGGGCGTGAAAGTAAAACAGACAATTCATAGATCATTGTTCTCAAAGAAGGAGATTTCACTTTTTATGTTATTTTAAATCCTTCTTACATTACTTTGATTTGAATTTTGCATATTTTTTCAAATTGAGTCAGCAATTAGAAAAGAAAAACCTATTAATTTTTTTCCTTGTAATCTTAATGTAAAATTCAAATTTCGGAAATTAAAATTTTTAGAACAATATAGAATCGTTTTGAACCGGTCGCTTTAAAGGATATATATTTCATGGATATTTCCCCATATACGTGTTGGTGGTCACTGGCTGCAGTAGAGAGATGGTTACTATACGTAGAAAATATCGCACATAGTAATAATTATGCGGGGACCAATAAAAACTGGTCACAGTAAGCAAATGGTCACTATGTAGAGGTGATCGGTTCTAATGTAGTTTGATTCCTCTTTTGAGTTTTTTAACGTCCACCTTTCAAAAAATTACNTAGGCATAGGTTTTGAGCTTTATCTAATATCGTGAGTAAATTGTTAGTTATATTTAATATTAATAGCTACTTATATTTGATATTAATGTCTTAAATTAACTGGAGACTCATCTGTGTGGACTCCATGGTGGCCTTACATGCTACGAACACGAATTTATTAGTGGATAATCCATTCCTGTTTCAACACTCACGAACATGCGATTAGCCATTGGTCTTAAACAGGCTTTTAGCTCTAAAGTTTTATTTACTACGTCGTGCTGTCCGAAGAAATTTTTGGATGAATTAATGAAGAAGGAAATTGGTGGTAGCCGCTAACATGATGCGGGGATATCGCTAATATGAGATCGAGACCCGCTATTTCGTAAAAGAAACAGCACAAGACTAGGAAATCTATGTTATCGTCAAAAAGAAGCGCACCTTGACTATACTCCTTGAGAAACATCCGGCCAAATAGGAAGGTTGGCATAGCCGTGAACATTTTTTGCCATTTCAGATTCTTTGAAAGGTCCTCAGTCGTAGTCGTCCATTCAGCTTTCAAGTTTACGCCACCAAATAATCATAATAAGGAGTGTTTGTTTGCTAACTCGCTCGGAGGAAAGTTTTCAGAAATGAAACAACAAACCTACCAAACGTTTCCACCAGCGTGATGGCACCAAATACTAACCAAATGTAGCCATAACGTAGTTCCGCGAAAAATTGTTTTAGCATTTGGATTTATTTATGTCATTGGGCAAAAGAAACTGCAAACTCATCGTATAGATTTCCTTTCTGCTTTCCATTCGAAGACTTTATTTTTGGGTTTTGAAGACAAAACAAGTGTCTTCAGCTTTGAAGGTAAACGAGCGCGAAAAATCTGTTAGAGGGTAATGATCTGGTTCGGAACGTCTTTCAGCTAATTATCTTGGCAGCTCATCCTAGAGTCCCAAAACAAAGATGTCCCCTCATCTCTCATATAAATACAGCGATTTCTACCGCTTAACAGTGTCAGAAATGTCAACGCCCCCAAGGGAGGACATTGTGGGGTGAAAATGTTTTGTAAGGATGAGGCCCAAAGGGTGCCAATGAGGGAAAATGTGCAGATAGAGAAAATGGCCCTTTCTTGGCGAGGTTAGGCCCATGCGGGCGTCTCTTCCATCAGGCCTCGTATGCCGTTCTTTTGTAATATTGGTTGTATTATTGTTAAAAGTGCTTTGACTGCTTTGGTCATTTCGTACGTAGGTCACCACTGGGAATCGAAACCGGGACCGCTTTTACCGAAGTCGAACGCGTTGCCCACTTGGCTATCCAGGAGTCTATTTTGTTCATATATACAAATCTAAAATGAAAACAAAAAAGAGAAGAGTGTGGGAAAAAATCTTTGCAACTTAAGGTTGGCAAAGAAGAAAACTCACGTTGAGGGAAAAATACCCACAGAGAAGGAAATGAAAAAAATCCGCGAAAATACAGTAGAAATATAATACGAAAGCGATTATGTAATGAAATACAGTTCGTTAAAATATTCAAATTTTAAATAGAAAGGAAGAGAAAAGAAAATTCAAAAGTACGTATGGAAAAACGTATAAATTAAATATTACGCAAGACAAGTACACGTTTGAATAAAGAAACGGAAACACGATAATAGGATCATATGCACAGAGCATAGAAACAAGAAATGAACAGAAATAAATGATTGCGATGTACTTGGATATCTTTATGGACTCAAACTATTCTGTATTAAAGGACTGTAGCTTAAAATCATAAATTGTGAAGGACACTTATAGAGGACATAAACTTTAAGTCAAAAGCCTTAGAATTCGAATGAATCCAAATGAGAATGTCTCTTATGCTATTATGCCTCGAAGAGGCTCTATTTCATTATGCATTGGGGCTTTCAAAATATATTCGACCGAAGTTAAACTAAGAAATAGAATAAAACCATGAATTTTTCGTTTCTTATTAAAATATTGTTCTGAGTCAATATCACAAACCAGGAATCATATTTCAATTAAATGAAGGTTAAATGCATAAGATATTAATTTCGCGTGTAAAACCTGAATTTATAATTGCTTTATTCTTAACGAACTTGTATTGCACAAATAATGGCGCCATGGTTAGGATCAATATCATAGACTTCTGTACATTACCATATACTTTGCAACATGTTCCGACAATTTGTAAAATTGTATGCGGCCCTCGAGCAGGGATTTTCTACTGCAAATTAAAATTTATTTTCTTTCTATGAATTATGCTACCGTTATGTATATGATAACCATATGGTACCAGTTTTATTTTAATTACTGTAATCTTATCTCTCTCCATCAACTTTTGCACGTAAGTTATTGGGATTACTGATTATGATATTCTGTGAAGCATGTACACACATATTTTCTTTCCATTGTACGGTGTTTTTTGTTGGTTATTCGGAAGTAGATCTGCAGGGTTTAAATCCTATAAATTGAATATCAATAAACCCACTGCTTGAACTTCTAGATTACATACAAATTATTCGGAAGAATTCCGTTCGCGATTTTTTAAAAAGAACTCCTACAACTTGACGCTTTTCTTCGCCAATCAGCATTAGCGATGCTATTTTTACGTAGGCAGTTATTCCTTTCGCTTACTACACCATTAAGAATTAAATTAGATAAGGAGACTAGGTGAGGCAGCCGTTTAGTATTTCCTGACCTCGTCTTATCAAGGTCCTATCCATTTTAATATACTTTTCGTTGTAACAGTTTGGAAGCTTATATTTTGTTCCGGGAAGATATTGAATGTTTGCCATTTTATTACCGAGACCTTTTTCAGAAGAAATTGTTTAACGGAAAGTGTTCTACGTGGTGGATTGGAGTTAGAGGCCTGTATGGGTCGAAATTTTGGGCCATGCCCGGCCCGTTCACAATAAACCCCAACCCAACCAAGCCCGAGCATAAGAAGAAACATTCGCTCTGAAGCCATACTCGAACCCAGACTTTTCTAAATCACTCAGAAATACGTCATAACGATGCATTTGGAAATAGAAAAAAATTATTTTACCAGATTTATTCCCACAGTAATGTCAAAATATCTTTAGAAATGTTGAAGCTGCTGTAAAGATAACAGAAGCTAAAATAATATGCCGATAAATAATACAATCAAACAGGAAATGTTTTCAACGATAACTTTATTTCTAATCTAAATCAGACTTATTCCATTTGTAATCGCCATTTTTCGAATTACTGAACACCCTCTTCTCCGGACATACATTTTGTAGAAAAAAGAAGACTAATGAGATTGTCTAAGCATTGCGCAGCAACTTTAAAAGGCCTCAGTCTCTTTTCAAGAACCAAAAACTCTTTTTGAGAACGAATAATTCTTTCCACATCCAAGTTATACTCGGCCCCGAGCTCATTAGAGTTACCCGACTCAATCCAGCCCTTGCAGACCTCTAGTTGGTGTGAAGATCCTTCAGATCGCAAGCGTTCTAAAGCGTTTCAATCTTTCCCGTCGTTCTGCTTCTTCTTATTTGAAAAGAGTCGGATATTAACATAAATGTGATTATCTGTAGCATTTATTGCATCACATATCCTCCTTTAATCCGTCAACTTACGATAGGTGTGGATGATTTATATATAACGAATGGGCGACTAAAATTTGGTTTAACAGACTCATGTTGGCCCCTATGAAAACTTTCGTACTCTGGTTCTAAGAAAAGTTCCCAAAAATCATCATTTCAGCAGATGACACGTCCTTTCCCACGTCGGGCGAATACCGGAAAATAGATCCGCAACGATTTGGCTATGCAAGCGAATCGCATTCATTAAACAAAATCCCATCGTAACTATAGCTGCTGGATTTATTGGCGCGAATCTTAACGTCGCGACGTTTTCTTCCGCTAGGGGTCGGCGAACTAGGCGGTTACGCTCAAAACCAGCCAAAGCCAAACGCGCAAAACGCATGAAATCGAGATTAGCGCTGGGCAATGAATCAAACTCTTCTCATTCGCAAATAAGGATTTATCTGCAGGAACTCAGGGTAAAATCGGCTTATAGTATGAATGCTTATTTAATTTGCCCAATGAATTGGTTTAAACCTCGTTGTGTGGTGACGAAATAAAATGGTTGTAAGGAAATGCGGCTGCGAGCTGGTACACTCACCCCATCTAGAAGGAAAGGGAAGCGTAATGTTGGCACTGTTCCATAGCTCCAGAGGGGAGTTACAGAAAAGATTTTTATGGAAGCCCTGTGCTTAAAGATTTCCGTTTATTTTGGGATAGCGGGTTTCCTGCGGCGTCATTCGGATGGTTTTACCCCTCTCCCTGCTTTCTTTTTAAACTCTTCCTCTTCCCCTCTCCCTGCTTTCTTTTTAAACTCCCTTTCTGCCACTGTCTCACTTCATTGTTAAAGTTAACTCCCTTGCTTTGGCCGCAGACAAATCCCATCCCGAAAAATCCTTCACTCTCAAGACTCTTTAACGCTTTCTTTTGTTTTATTTTGGATTCGGCCGTGGTTGGTGTAGGTCGCTTATGTGGGTGTTGAACTGGAAACAGTGATGAGTCTGGCAAGTCAGCGGAAAAAATACTTGCTCCGATTTTGTTGACATATATTACTCAGTTTCCGAGATTTAAATACACCTGTTTATTCTCACGCCTGCGAGACAACTACCGTGTTTCTAATCCGCCTTATGTGAGCCGTCGTTGAATCCAATTCCTATCTAAATCATTTCATGCATTCATAGTCAAGGTTGTTTGAGATGTTATTGTTGTCTTTGATATAAACGAGAAATTTTGGAAATGGAAGTGCAATATTCTATATCCCTTCTTCCATCACCATACCTAGTTCCCATTTTATTAACATCATTTAGTAGTCCATCCTGAGTATAAAAACATTTTCGTACTAACTGCAGTGGAATATAATAATAAAAATGCTTCTAAAATTATATACTTCTAAAACTCTATCTTCATCCATTTCAACCATGAGGATGCACAATTATTTTAATGCAAGCTCGAATCCTTTTGATAAAGATTTCGATGCTTTGATTTCATAGATAGTGTGCGTTATCTAAATTACTTAGGAAGTTTAAATAGAGTTTTGTAATATTGAACGCTATGTAAACGGCAAAGTATTACTTTGAGAAAAGATGGAACTTTTGCGAAGGCAGAAAAAGTACCATCCATATAGGCGAGATAAATTTAAAGATTTTGCGGAATCAACCTACATAACTCTTCGAAACCACACTTCTCACAAATGAAACAAATTTTCCTCCAGGTTATTTATGTAAATTATGTTACTAATCTCTGTTGGGGTTGACTTTCAGCGCGTTGAAAAATTTGTCCCATTGTTAAGGTTAAGGCAGCAAAAATACTCAGGATGAGTATTTATATTTATATTCGAATATTGCAATATTTATCGTCGAACGGAATTTGAGAGTACCGTTGTTCATCATTCCTAGAGGTCAACTTTTCTTATCGGATTTATGCTATGGTTTATTCTTAACGAACTTGTATTGCACAAATAATTGTACTGTACCACGCAGCTTGGCCTAATTGTACGCACTAAGCTCTTAAGAGATTTTAGTGCCCACGTATAAGCGTAATTCATAACTAGGGGTGGATCAAGAAAATCGCCATCGGAGGTTATTTACAAAAGCTCATTATATACTCATTTACTTGTCATGTTTTCTCACTGTCAACAGAATTAAAAAAGTTTAAGATGAAAAGAATATCAGATTTTGTTCGGTATTTTCTCAGCAGGTGCTAATTAATTCTATGGCTAGTTAGCATAATATCAAATATTTAATAGGCACAATAGCTTTCTCATCCAAACTTTCCTCATGTGAATGAAAAAGAATAGCTTCAAATTATGCCGATGGTGCTTTTTTCTGCATAAAAAAACACCCCAAAAGGCAGTGAAAGATCCATCTGAAAACAAACGTCAATATGTCTGGCTGAAACAAAACTTTTTGTGGCCTATAACTCTTGGATAATTAATTAGAATGATTCACACGCACTTCGTTTTTTATTACTCAGCGGGTAGTCCTATAATATTCTTGAGCTCTAAAATCCAATAGATCTAACAAAATAGAAATCATTGTTTCAATGCTACTTTGAAACAAATGTTTTATACTGAGCTGAGAAACGCACGATAAAGAAATAATAAGAAAAATTCTTGGTGGTCTTAATCCTCTAATGAGCTCCTCAAATGACTAATTTTCATAAAAAATACGATAGATGTAGTAATCAGAAAAATTTGGCATAGGTTTTGAGCTTCATCAATATTAAAAAATACGATAGTTAGATGGAGTAATCAGAAAAATTAGGCATAGGTTTTGAGCTTTATCTAATATCGTGAGTAAATTGTTAGTTATATTTAATATTAATAGCTACTTATATTTGATATTAATGTCTTAAATTAACTGGAGACT
>KZ308292.1:1094946-1117492 GCA_000376725.2 Ladona fulva | reverse complement strand
TTCATTAACAGTCGTGTTCCAACTTTCTTTTTCTTATAGCCACATTCGACTAAAATATTTTTTTATTTCATAAGGTTTAGTTAATCAGATTCACCAAGTTGGGTTATAAATCTCACATTAATCATTACTCAAATAAGAATCTTTTTCTGGAGAAATGAACGTAAAAAATTATGTAAATGCGGTCTTTATTATTTTTTTTAGTTGAATTGATACTAGAAAAATGTATAAGAGGCAATTGTACTGATAATTTTTCAGCAAATACAGTTTTTCCTAGACAGAAATCTCTTCAGGCTGTAATAATAATATTTTCTAAACTATCCAAAATAAGTCCTAATATTCTGATACATAATTTATTTATATGTACACATAGAGGAAGAGCATAAATCGGGAGTGGCAAGTAAATAAACCCACTCAAAATGTAGGTATCCGGTCTTAAGTACGAAGTCACTTTTATTTCTTGACATACTTTACTCACGTTAAGGAGGAATTTTATTATGACCTGAATACAACGCACTCATACTGGAAGGAATACGGTCCAAAGTGGTTACAACATCTTCAAAGCAATGCGCAAGTCACGGAGTCATTATTACGTGTAGATGTCTAGCATATAAGAAACGCATATATCTCTATGTTTTCTAATCTCACCCTTTTTGCAAAATTCCTTCCTCTGGCTTTTTTCATGTACCCATAATCCTTCCTTCTTATCCGGGTTACCCGTATATTCCTGGTTTCAAAACGGACTGGCAATGTAAAGAACGCAAAATGGGTGTAACTTTATTTCGCCAATATGCGCCCCATTATCTCCGCTTTATATCTCTTCCTTTATAAACAAGCGTGTTAGAGTCGAGACGTTTTCATCTGGTCCGGCAAGAAAATAGGTAGGCGTATTCATGGTTGCATCATTTCATTCTATACGACCCAGTTTTCAGTGAAGTTTTTAGCTCACTTCCTTACTCTCTTCTGCGCAATTTATTCCAGATAAGGGCGATATTTCGGGCAATTATTTTCTAATTGGCAAATGCGATCTTAAGCTGCACATCTTACCAATACGCGTCGTAAGAGGCTTTTTATCTGCAGTTCGTTTAAGAATATATCTCAATTTCCTTTGTTCGAATGATACATCCAAGTGTTTCGAACTTCAATTGACGTCGATGGAAGCGATTGTGAGATTCAGAAGTGAATAATTCTCTTTAGCATTATCAAATGACAGTTTCGCAATAAAGGAAATGTATGTCGTTGTTCCTGCTGTATTAGCGAGGGTATATTTAACTGGTTGACTTCTTCCTTATCCCTCGCGATCTCTTCGGACATATTTCTGTTATCGGGCATATACTTTCTTATCTATTTTGCTCTCGTCACACCTCTTAGTAAACTTACTATCGATTTTGTTTCCTTTTGTCTGTGATACATTATCATTTTATTTTTATCGATGAAATATGGGTGACGTGACGGAATCAGGACGTTATAGCTGCGAGTATATCTTATTGCCTCGATAAAAAGCTGACAATGAGTATCTGTATAAGTTTTACGCACGATTTATCGATTATCAGAACGAGATAGAATGCAAATTTACCTTTTGTAACTATTACAGAAGTTGTATTTTTTAACAAAAGTTATCACCAATCATCGAATCTCTTTGTGTAGAATTGGTTACTTTCTACAGTAGACTTCGGAATTCTTAATTGCTTACTGACTGATTAAGTATCTTTACATGTGAAATCTTAGATATCGGCAAGTTTCACAAGTATAAAACAGGTATACTTACACAAGATTGATTTTTATCGTCGACTTAAGAATCAACAATCCATTACTGTAGCTGTAATTGTATAGAAATGATTGACCCTTAATTATAGATATGATCGAATTGATGTCTTCATGAGCTGTTTACCTGTTCTTCGTTTCCTTTCTGGATAAGTTTGTGAATCGAAGAATTTCTCTCTTTGCCTTTCAGTATTTTCTATCTCCATTTCAATTGTTTAGTGCGATGTCTGCGCGAAGAGACACTTTTTCAGCAAATAAAGTTATGGACTCTTCTAAGAAAATTATTTCATGTTCGGCAAAGGAAGATTTGTCTATAAAAACCGACAAAGCTTTCAACTAAACATAGCTTTTCGTTTAGATATATTTTTAATCGAGTGAACATAAATGACAGTGAAATGCTTTACTCCAATGTCTTCATAAGAAATTAATTACTTTCGAATTATACTAACCATCTTAATGAGAAGCATTAAACTATATCGCTGTGTGTCAATATTTTTTAGGTTTATTTGGCTCAATTGAGATGTAGAGAACAGGCAAATTTTACGAAGTGGATCTAGAGGTGGAATCAATTGCCTGAACTTCTGTTTATTTCTTATGCATAAAACGTTAAGCTGTTAATAGTATCCCTAAATGTAGTGGTTTAGGAAGCATATTACTTTTAACTTTGGAGAGAGAAAAATAAGAAAGTTAGTAACGACTCTTTAAATTTAAATTACCGCTTTAGTAACTTCAAAACAGCGAATAGAATATTTATTTTAAGTTTCGATCTATATTAAATCTCATCGTAGTTAAGATCTGGAAATTGATGTTCACGCAAATGGTTCAGAATTTACATCAGATTAATTCCTATAAATTTTATGCGATCGAAATTTCATCTCATTTTGCACGTATACACCCAATTTTCTCTGGAAAATTTTGAGTTCTATGGGTTTCAATACTGATTCGATTCTTGTCAAAATATTTGAAGCGCCGCTTAATTCTGAGAGAATAATTGTCGCTCAAATTTTAAAATTTAAATGCGTTTCTAGGCAAGTAATCTTCCTCACGGAACATTGCAGACTTCATCGAGCCACTCTCTCTTATTTCTATGGAAAATTATTGGGTTTCCTTTAATTCCGTTCATTCATTCCTCCGCTCTTTTAATTTTCAGTTTGTTTTAACTAACACAGCTGCGTTAGCTATTCCGTGTGTTACAGCCACACTTGAGGCGGATAGTTATTTTCTTCCGTTACAAGTATTAATTTCACCACTAAATTATAGACGGCTTTACCTAGAAGTGTCCATGCTCATAAATTATTGGTATTGCAAACAGATGATAGATTGTATGAGAAGTCAATTAACTATATTAGGAAAATTTTGTACATTATTGTATTGCTTTCATGTTTTTATGGTAAGTGTCATGTAAGCATCAATTCAAATAAAAAAGGATGTTATAAGCAGCTAGAGATGTCATAAAACGCTGTCAAAGTTAAATTTGATTACGTGTGAAACCATTTCACTTTGTCAGGTAAAAATTTTTACGATGTGCTGTTACTTTTTCTGCTCATGTTGGACATCTATGCTATTACGTACTTCCGCTGGCGTGAATTTAGCATATTCTTCATCAGTTATATAATTTTCTTCAAGAAAGCGGTAGTTATATTTAATTTGTAGCGCAAATCATCTTGAAATTTGACAAAGGATGGGTATTAATTAAGTTTCTCCCGGTCCAGGTACATCGAGGCGAACAACTCCCTTTCCCTTCATTTCATGGCGTGCATTAGTAATTACTGCGAGGTATTTATCTCCAATTAGCGGAAAACTAAATGATTAATTTACGTGGATCGCAAAAAAATCATTAAATTTTCATATTCACGTTCTGTGATATGTTTGTCAAAAATTTCAAGCCCATCTACAAAAATATCACAATCTATCAATACCTTCCGGCTTATATAATAGACCAAGAATCATCTACGACTATAACGTTCTCGCCTCTAAATCTTATTGTTCTGAAAATAAGTATTTGGTCGAGTGTTCTCCTTATTTGGTGGTTTGTTGAAATTATTTTAGAGCGAATAAGAAGTTCATAACAGGTTTCTTGAATTTACAATAGTTCTCAAAGGTCTTATTTTCATGGTGAAGTTTCACTGAGTGAGAAGTTTTACTGAGACATACTTTCCCTTCTCTGGCTCAATTTTGAATAAATTTATATAAATATGTGCTATATATTAAACAAAATTCTTTGTGGATTATTAATTCTAATTAATAATTCTATCACTTAATTAAGGATACTTTTTCATAGTATTGCCACATATTTATTGTACATACATTCAAACTAGCAACATTGTTTGAATTCAGGAAACTTACTAAGATTTTCTTTTTTATCTTTGACTATGTAGCAAAGAGTAAAAATAAACCTTTAATATTAACACTTTAGGATACCATCGCAAATTTCAAAATGGTTTTCTGCTTTGACGAATAATGATAGGCCTTACAGAGCCAATTTATTATCTAACGTGTTTGAATGTTGAAGAAGGATGTTTATGAAATTAATTTGCTGATGAAATAGTTTTTGCAATACTTTTCACGCAACTAACATTGCACAATTTGCAACTCTACGTGATTTTTTATCCGTTCGTCAGTTTATATCGTCCGTATCAGGCCATGCGTGTTAACCGATTGTTTTGCAATTGTTTTCTTGTCATACGTCGGTAGCTCGTCATTTTATAAGTATTAGTGATTTACTACGAAGTCTAAATTCCTTTAAGACTTATGCATAATTTCTGCGTTTGATTAATCAAAATCCTAATCGCAAATTATATATATATACCACTGGAAGGTAATACTTCATCGAAAATACGACCATCGAATTTGTTTTTAGGCCATCCGCTTTTCGATTGCTATAAATTGTTCTTTTGTTCTGAAGATCTAAAGAAAATTAATTTCTTCAAGTATTTGGAGAATAATAGCATCTGATAGATTCATTGAGGCAACTAGATTTAATCTTGTACCAAATCAATACGTAAAGGGATGAGCAAGTTACAGACAACGATGAATAATGTACCTTCTTTTGCAACACGTATGGGAGTCATGACAGGGAAACAAAAATTATGTATAGCATGAGCGCTAACCGTTTGGAAAACAAAGGTAAAGGTTATGATGGCTGATCATGATCGATCATGCCGTATGTAACTTAAATGGGAGATAAATACAAAATATTTTGCGTCCTCCAGTTCCAACATCTGCCCGGAGACGTGCCTCCAATTAGCAAATCTTAGCAAGCAGGTAACTCACACTTATAACGATCATCAACAGTAACTTTGACCGCACCTTCGCTTCAAATTATAAACGCATTACGATCTCCCACGATATTTTATTTACAAACATTTTTCCTCGAGTATCCAAGGTAGATGATTGACCTTTAATGATCGTCTCTGAGAAAAATACACGGGGTCGAGAATATCATCACGATGGCGTCTTTGTCACCGCGACGTTGTTTGAGAAGAGGTTTGGGGGAAGGAATAGAAGAGGAGGGATCAGGTGAACAACAACCATATGATATACGTCAATCGCGACTGCTGATGTACGCATCTCAAATGCTGCGCTTAGTCCTCGCACGTTCACATGGTCGAAACCTTCACTCTTTTGTTTTATAAACAATAAAAGCCCAAGGGAAGTTCCAATATCTACAAAGGCTAACCGATAGACCGTCATACTTCCGTGCTTTCCAGCCGATTACAGAGCCCTCGAACGTGTTGCGAGGGCATCTTCGGGTTGCAAATCGCGCAACATATCAAATCGTCGAGCAAGGGCAGATTGTCAGTCTGTTTGGAATCTCCATTAAGGGCTTCGGTGTCGCATTGTTTTCCTTC
This sequence comes from Ladona fulva, assembly GCA_000376725.2. Taxonomy (NCBI): domain Eukaryota; kingdom Metazoa; phylum Arthropoda; class Insecta; order Odonata; family Libellulidae; genus Ladona; species Ladona fulva. Next base: position 1,111,880 of record KZ308292.1, on the reverse strand, counting down.
ACTGCATCCTTATTTCATGCACAAACGATGATCCTCGGCTAAATAATCTTGCGATTCCCGAGGAAGAGATGTATATATAATTTCGTTCGCGGTATTCATTTATTTATTGGTGAAATGTTGCAATTTGGTCGGGGGACTAGGTGGCAACGGTCAAGAGGTAGTAATAAAAATAATAATGAGACCTGTCCGGCATTCGCCCAAAGACGGGCGGGAAACCCCTCCAAAAATCTCCCGTAGATTGTACAGAACTTAACAATAATTACATAATTATAGTAAATACAACATAGTAATGCGACATATAAAATTATACGTAGTATTTCGTTCGTTAACATAGAAAAATTATAAATGATTATATTACATATAATGAGGCAGCAGTATTTCCCTAAATTGATATTTGATGAGCTAATTTTGATGCGAAAACGAGAGGGTTTACGAGTGTTCAACTTTTAACTTATCTGAATGGCGTATTTATGGCAAAAATATTTTCTCTATTTTAGATTAGAACATTTAACAAAATAAACATCATTCTAAGGAATATGCATAACATCTTTCAATGACAAGTGTAAAGATGAAGATGGAAACCAAAATCCTGCTCCTACATCTACAATCGTTGCTTTCACGTTCCTGTATTTAAATGAATAAAAACATAGCAATCCAAAGGACAATGCATTTTTAGAAATTCTAAAATATCCTACACTACAAGACAAGATCGAAAAGACCCGAGGTTATGTAGTACATTTCCTAATTTTTATAAATAATTTGCCCTTTGGACTGCTGTATTTTTATTCATTCTTCATGAAATACCACTAAGGCTTACACCGAGACAATTCAGTTTCTTGCATTAAGTCTAAAGTAGAAATACAGTGGAAGTAACTGGTAGAATTATCAAAGAATAAGGAAAAATCTTATTCTTTCTCACTTGTTGACAATTCAAGCGTATGAAAGCAATGTCAGAAGATGCAGATTTCTTTTAGTCTTAAATGTATCATTATGTTGTTTAGTTTTTGGACTCTCTTAGTTTAACTTTTACGTTGTCAACCTTTGTTTTCTTCATGTTCAGTCGCTTTAATGCGACGTAAGGACGCAGGGACGGGCTCCGAAATTTGGGGAGCTCTCTAGATTTCGACATCGATTGAGAATCCCCATTGAATATTAAGGGTCCTCCAATTTGCCGTTTTACTGTTAATAATTTATTGCGAACAAATTTAGTTTCCTTTTTTTATAAAATTATCATTGGACTATATAACTGAACTGAAACTATGAACTTATATGAACTATATTTGCTGACACATTTCTTACATTTTATTTACTTTATGATTTTCTGCAACTGCAACGGTTAAGAATGATCCATATATTTTCTAATGTATTTAAAAAAAATTATTCACTTTTTGGCTTTCATATTTTTAAGTCGATAAAATCATGCGCTGTAGTGCGTCACGCGAGGTATAATAGATTACCATCTGACTCAGTCTTTTGCCATCTTAGCAGTTAGAAATTAGAAGCACTTTCAAATTGATTCCGTAGTGAAAAATTATACCAGCGGAAAGTCGCATGTCATCAGGCTTCGCATACGCTTGTCATTTAAGTTTTGGTATCCGTTTGTGGAATAGAATTCAACGAGAAGCTGGGGTTTAGTGTCCTATCTTTGCTGCTGGAATAAGGGAGTCAGATAGCAATATGCGCATTTAGTCACCAAGGTTAGAGTATAACGCCTCTTCCGAGGCCATGTCTGGCCTTATTCATTGCTTGTTTACAGCGTCTCTTCTCTATTTTGTCACACGCGTTCAAGAGCGCCCTCTAAGTCACGCTTCGTAGCTGTCATTTGTTCTTATTTTCTCCGCCGGCGCTGCCTCTTCTGCCCGTTCGCAATTCTCTTTCGCGAACGGTTTATCTATCGAGGAGTGTGAGAAGAATGCAAAATCCCACCAGTGGTGAGATCTAAAACGCAGCCCTCTTCGCCTGGACCTCAAATAGACTCGCTTGATTAATGGAGGAGAAAAATCACACGTTTTATACGTCCGTTTATTTTCGGATCGCCGCGAATGTCACGTGCGCAATACGCGATTAGGTTTTTTTATCCTCTTTTTCTTTTCTCTAAAAGGAGAACTCACTGGTCGGAGATGAGTTCGCGAAAGTTCTTCTCGGCGTACATTTATAAATTATGTATTTCTACATCGCTGAGGGATGGCCTCGCGTCCGAAAAGCTTCCGGGATTCATTTATATCTGTCACCGTAGTGACATCAGTGTTGTTCGAGTTCTCTTCGATTCCCTTGTGGCTTTGTTTCCATTTCTTTGTTTAGCATACACATGTGCATCGGTGTATATTTTTCGGATTTTCAACGCTGCTTGGAACGAAATAAGTAACTAAGGATTATAATCGAAGAAAATTGGGCGAACTAATCGAATTTTGTACCCATTCTGAGGAATTTTCTAGAAATAGGAAACTTTATACACTTTAAACAAATAAAATGCCGCCAAAAATTTGAAGACTCGACCAGTTTTTACTCATGATCAGGCCAAACTTAATTATTTAACCGATTAAGACCGGAATATACTTTAAAAGGGGACGTTTTTTTGCGTTGGTAAATGTTCATCTGTTTTTAAGCAGCTTTTAGTTTTTCAAGCAAAATTATTTTTGCCCTTTTTAAAAAATGTGTCTTTTACTTTTGCTTCTTATGCACCTACAATTTTGATTTTTGTTAACTAACCGTGGCATTAGTGGTATCATAAGGGCAAAGTGCCTTCCCGTAAAGTAATGTGAGACATGCCTATTCACATAGAGCTTTAAAAAAACATTTGCAAAATTCCTTGAATTAAGTGGAATCTGTTTGAGGCGTAAACTTGAACGATTTAAATTTAGAAGAGATTTCATATGAGACGCAGAAGTTTGAAGATTCTTCGGAGTGAAAGAGGAGGAAAAGAAAGAGGAGCTGGAGAGAATCGAGAAAAGAGATTATGAAAGCTAAATGAGAGATGAATGGTCACTGAATGTAGAGCATTCTGAGACGACACTGTTTCCTGAAAGGAATGGCAAAAGAAGATGGTGAAGAATGTGTTTGTTAACGGACGTAATGATGGGAAGAACATAAGAGGCTTAAGGGAACACTGGAGTAAGCAATACGTAAAAAGGAGCTCTAAGGAGATCTGTCGTAGGAAATATTCAACATCGTGTGAGGTTGCCTAGAAAATTATAGTTATAATAAATTTTCTTCTTGAAGTAGACCTTTGGTCAAAGTACGTTTTCCGTTTCCTCATAATTTAGTAGGAAATATCATGTTTCATTCTTTTAGATGAAAGAGGAATAACTTATACACGAAGAACTACCATAAAATCGGGACCGAAATAATGGATTTTATTTCATTCTATGTGCTTGAGAATTCACCGCTGAGCTTCGAAAAAATCAACATACTACATAACTGATAACAACATACGAAAGGCTTTATTGAAGGAAATGTTCACTTTGAACTACTCATGTTTCTGGAAAATTTATTCTAATTTTCTTCTTCCAATCTTAGTTTTTATCGATTGGATATCGATTTTATACGATTTCTAAAATAAGAATTTGAGTAAGATTCCGGTCACAAATCCGAAAACCTTTACCTCCGAGTTTTACCATTACCGCTTTTAGATTCCATTAGGTGATCAAATTCCTCTTTCTCGTCATTTCTATGGATTCTGTTTGCATTTGTGTGAAATGCGTTTTGAGGGGCAAAAATCCTTGCTGAGAGATTCAAGTTTGTTTACATGGTAAACATTTTCTAGACCAGGCATCTTTTCCTGTTGCATCTTTTCTTATTGCTACAAAAACTCCACTTTAGGAGCAGTAATATTATTGGTGCTAGGCGTAGCCAGAATGCTTTGTTTATTTTGAGAACGTAGTAACTGTTTTGTTACTAACGCAATATTTGTTACTGATTCGTTCAGGTATTTTCCAGGGAATTCAATCCGCTACGTCAACAGCATTCTTGAACAGTCATATGGAGTCGTTCATGGAAATAGGGTGCTAAAACGTCCTATATTTACACAGTTATCCTCAGTTATGTATATTAGACACACGAAGCTTCGAGAATCGGTCCGAGTTCTAACTGAGAAAAGGGTTCATCTTTGATTCGGTAGGAAGGAGACTGATTCATGTGATCACCCGTAAGAACCTGTTCATGCTAAACACCTTTCGAAAGATGAATGTTTAATACAAAAGAGATGGAAAATTTAACAGCAGGTGAATACATAGTAATCACCTGCTGTTAAATTTTGCTGCGAAAAATATATATAATTACTATAATCTAGGGGTTACTAAATGACGTGTCATCAGCAAAAAGATTTAAATGGAAGTTAAGTAATTGTGAGTCTCTAAAATATGCATTCACACAAATGAGCTGCCATTTTCGATTTCTACGATTAACAATGCCGTAGTAGGATCACAATCATTACACAATAATTAGTAACATCACAGGTTTTTTCGAAGCCTTAACGTGCTTATTAACAAAGTGTGAATGATTAGGATATTATTGTAAACATTATTGTAAATAATATTTTAAACATTATGGTAAACAATATTGTAAAACATATTTTAAACAATGGTGTAAACAACATTGTGAGCAGTAACTAGTGAATAAATATCAGATGCAATGCACACGGATATTTATCGTTAATCTGATATTCTCTCCTCAGTGAAGCAGCCATTACATAATCATTGTATCGGTTGAGTTTCGCCTTTGCCCTTTCATTTGTTTACCTTCATCAGTCCCTTATATTTCGCCATCCTGCCTCCGCAGTTAGCCTCCTATCGGACAATAGCATCCTCGCCAACCCCTTTTCCACTCCCCTTCACCAGCTTCCCTCAATATTATCATAATTCCTCCCATTTTATCCCCTGCGCCAATATCTTTCTCTTGTGCAGTTTTTCTTCAACCGAGAACCGTTTACAAAGCAACTCTGGCACGCTTCCAACTGCCAATCCGACTGACCGGGTTCATCGACTCAAACCCTTCCTTTCATCCCATGTCCTCCTCCCTCTCTGCTGTCTGCCCTCCCCAAAATATCCCTCCGTATGCCAGAGTCACTAACCTACCCTTTTTTCCCGCACGGTGGGGATGACACAATCAACGACTTAGGCATCTGGTGCTCAATTCCTCGCAGCGGGTGTTGCCTATATCTAAGGGCGGTGGCCTTGTTACTTGCCCATGCACGCAGTACTTTATGAGGAAGTATTGTTATAGTAAAAACAACCCATACAAACATTTTTTATGGGTGCTGGAGTTTAATATTCTCGAGCTTCTGCAGAAGTGTTTCTTCTGTACGGCACATGTAACCGTGATCTCATTATACCTCTGATAACAAAGGTGATTCGTTCCGGAATCGTTGAAAAGTTGAAGACGAAATACTATGTTTCATAAGTTACCAAATCCTAAAATACTCCTAAACATTGCCATGAAACTGCCCCTTTCTTTCTTTCCAGTTAGAAGGGGCGGTAATTATTCTGCTTTGCTAGAAACTGACTTTAAAAAAGTCTGAGAGAACCGGGAATCGAACCAGAATTTTCCGCTAATCGGGCGACTGCTATAGCTATTGAGCTATCTGCCAGAACATTCAACCTCATCCCTTTTGCATTCTGCTTTGGTTATTCTGTGCTCGCGTTCATTCTCAAGCATCCTCCGAAACTTATACCAGCCTAATGTATTCATTCGCCGATTTCAAATACTGCGAAAATTATTCGCGTACACGTTATTGGCGTCATTCGTTAGGGGAGGAGTGATTGTGTATAAATGGCATCTGCAAAGTGAGACGAAGGTGACTCAAGCAACTGAAGATGGCGATCGTCTCCGATAATGATTATTTGTTCAATCGCTTCGCCTGTGGAAAATGCACATAGTTTTAGCGGTCAACATCCATGACACATTAAGATATTAGGTGTGTGTTAAAATAATATATGTGTATGTTCGCCTACAACTCTATTTCTACTAGACTCGGGTCTTCTTTTTCAACGCCCTATTTCCTTAAAGCTTTGCGCATTCAATGTTGATATCCTGCCGTCGATTGGCTACTCATTTAACTTTGTGTTCTAAAAATTTCTCGAATCACCATTCGTAATGATATTCAGAGGAAATTTCTCGTAACGTTTGCACGCCTCGAGTCAGTAAAATAATTAAAGTAAAATGTTGACAGAATTGATATTGTTGGCATAGTAGTTGTTCTTAATGACTGAAAGAGCTCAGAATAATTTCCACGGATATTATATAAAATACTCTAATTTTCACCGTCGGAGGTTTTTGACGGCTTTAAGTTAGCTCACCTTACGCGTAGTTCATTGAAACAAACCAAAATCTCCTCAAAATTTGTCATTGTCAGTCTAAGGATCAAGAGTTCGTATATTTACATGGATATGACATTATTGAATATAATTCTCTTATGTACTTCTCTCGAATAGTCATTAATAGTTGATTAGGAGGTGATGATTACCGGAAAGAAAATAGTGGTGCTAATTATAACTATGTCAATAAAAAGAATAAATTCTACGCAAAGTAAGTTTTCCGTCAATAAGAAAATTTTGGAGATTTTACCTTGTTATATCTATAACAGTCAACAGGGATGCATTTAAAGATTTTTGAAGACTTAGTAATTAGCAGTAATTACTAACATTACTTTCACTATCTATTACGTTAGGTTCAGAATATTCTGTATCAACTTAGCTACTTCAGTTATCACATGTCGGAGAAAATGCAATAGGTAGTTGATGATGGCTTTAATTTACATCCTATTAAATTGCAGTTGGAAGAATATATCTACTTTAAGTATATAGGTACTTGATACCTTCCTGATACCTGATTCCTAGAAATAATACCATCGGTATCATTCTTAGGAATAATTTATTATCATTTATTTCATCACCCACGGGGGTGGTTTTGGGGGTTCAACCCCTCCACCAGAACTCATCCAACAATAAACGAAGCAAAATGATGACGCTCGTACTTATGCCATACAAACACCGCTGGAGATTCGCAGGGTATACATATCAAAATAAATCAGTTTACGTTTTCATTAGGTTTCGGGCGGAAGGATTCTTCCCCTGGATTATAGGCAACGCAGTGTTTACTTCATAGACTAATCCTGTCTACGCCCCTGCATTTTTGTCAAAAATATTATTTATTTCTCGAATCGATCAAGGTATTTTCCAAATCGGGTGTATGTGAATATATCTAGTTTAAATCTGACAGGTGTCTTAAAGAACATATTTTTATGATGTATGAAAGATTAAGCTAATAATAGTTTATACATTTCATGGAAGAGTGGAATTCGCAGAAGGATCATAAAAGAAATAAAAATTAATGTTAATGACCAACAACAGAGGTTTAAGTGAAAAAGAAACCCTCCTATTTAACTGAATCTATGGATCAGAATATGCTTGCTGTGTATGTAGTAATTGGAATTTATTATTGAAACTACTATTTTAAGCTCAGATATGATTTATCGCTTTTTTCCCCTCAGTATAAAGATTCATTATTTTCGATGGACTTGCCTCCCTGGTATTCTGGCGAATAAAGCCGTCCATATTCTCGGAATGATAGAAGATTATTGCTTCATCACCTTAAGAAAAAAGAAATAAATGTTAAAAATCGACTGTTCCATTTTCAAAATCTCCATTTTAGATTTAAAATGCACTGAATAACCTTGTGAGTAATCTTAAGGCTGGCATTTGGATTGCTTCATTGCATTTATGACTAATAAATACCATTGGCTAAGTAAACTTGTGTAACTGAAAACTTGAACGCCACTTTTTATGATCGATTTCATTGACGAATTAAATGGCTTACTTCGATAGAAGCATCGGAATGCGGTCCTCAATACAATGGGGTTGGTTAACTGTTTTGATGGTTTATTCGAATCGGCTCATGTCTCAATTTCTTCATGTTACCATCTTCTTGAATGAATGCCGTTAAACCTTTAGATTCTGTCAACGTGCGCACATCTACCAGATGGTGTTTATGTTTGCATTTACTTACGAGAATGAAATCATTATTTTGTATGATTACGCGGTAAGTTAGATGGAATTTTGTGTTAGCTAACTCCTCATCTGCTGAAACGCAGTCGCCACGAAATATCAAATTATTTCATTAAATTTTCCTGTCTCTCGTGCGTTCAATGGCATATACTTCCTGGTATTGTTCATATCCTAGGGTGTGTGATATATTTTTACTGGCAAAAGCTGTCCTGAATATTATATAGGACAGTAAGGAAAGTTGTAACTTACTAACGAATTCTGAAAAAAAAATACTATTTCCTTTCCGTTCACTCTTAAAACTGGAGTACCGATTGATGAGCGATTGGACCATACATCCCAATTTTATCTCGAGGCAAAGACGCTATTGATTTATTTTTGTATCGTTTCTCAGATCTTTATCAAGCATGAGTATATTTAAGCAGCTTTTGAAATTTGGAATCGAATTTTTCTACCATCGTAGTTCTTTACTAACTTCTTTTAACCACAAGAAACAATCGTTAGTGATGGATTTGCTGTTATCAGCTATTTGTTTGTATTTACATTATACACCAGTAAAAGGTTTATGAAACATTTAGGAGATTGAGCTAAAATTATTAATAGCTAATTTTAAACTAGAAAGCTCGTTTCACTTGCAAACCTTTAAAATTTTTCGAATTTATTTTAACTTTAATTCTTGCGAGTTTTCACGTTTTGGCGAATGCACGTGCAGTGACGTAACTCATAGATGCCAGTCACGATTCAGTTGCCTTAGGTCTTAACTAGCTATCGTTTCTCTCGCCATGCGGTGAAATTGACAACTAGCTAAAATATCAATGAATGTGATTGTGTGATATATAATGAAGCAAAAGAAAATTCTCCTTCGATAAGGCGACATATTTTCAAAAGCATCGAAGCTTCGATATTTTCCGACATAAATGTCGTGCAGCTTGACCCAAATCTATTTAAAAAAGAAACTTCAATAACTCTCATGTGTTCATTAATTTCCGAGTGTCGGGTTGACGTACAGAGGAAATGGAAGACCAAAGTTTCTCTCTCTAATCTCAAAAACAAAAGAAATCTTTTTTAGGGTAATAGGATCATGCCATATGCGGAAGAACAGTAAAACGACGTGTTTAAAATATCAAGGATTGCGCGTGTTTATTGAAAATGATCCGCACTCATCTTCTGGCAAGATCCTCCATTCGCCACTTAGAAGGCTCTTTTATCCGCCTCGTCGTCGATGAATTCGTCCTTCCTATGCAAATCCTTTTTTTTTATTTTTTAAACTCTGCGCTTCCCGAATGCGTCATTTGCCTTTATCTTATTTTTATGGCGGCCATATCCATGTGTGTGCTTTTTTCAAAAAGCTTTTACTGAGTATTTTGAAGAAAAAAATTTCCTTTTATCATATTTACTAGAATAAATCGAAATAGCGGAAAGCTGAGATCTATACCGAATAAGTTTTAAAACCTTTCAATGTTTGTATTTCGTATCGTTCAAGAATTAGCCTTCTCGTAACTTCACGCGTAATTATTTTTAATTCAACCTACCGATTGCTCAGAATTGTTTGATTTTATCTTTGAATACTGAATCTACAGTGTAGTTTTTTTTCCCTGGGCCTTTGAAATGTGGGAGGTTTGAATGAGACACCCAGTATAATTCGAGAAATTGCAATTTTAATTTACCTAGGCAGTCATATGGTAAACATTTGCATTTCTATTTTTAGGAAATCTAGTATATTGTTCCCTCTTTAGGTTTCTACGAAGAGCAATATTCGTTTCTGATCAACAAAACAGGATTCAGATTCTCACGAATGAGTTTTTCTGAATTTTTTCGTTTGCTAGCTCCAAAATTTTTCCTAACATATGCCTCAAAACTTGTGGAAAAAATATTTTCTTTCGAGTTTCGGATATCATTACTTTAGTATTTTAGTTTCTTTTATTATTATCTAATATTTGTTTCTTACCCAATGTGAATCTCTGAAATATCATCGTGTCTTCGGTAAATTTGGATCAATATTTACCTCGCTGCTTTAATATACCAATTGTTGTGACCGATTGTTGGCTTAAATTTATTTTTAACGATGAGGATGAATTTTCAGCTGTTTTGACCTTTCAATAGAAATATTTTCTCCACCCCTTCTCTTGAGCTACATACAATATTTGCTACCTTTGTAATTATTTTCCTTGTCGGTACAGCTCGATGATATCATGTTGAATCAGAGGTTTAGAGATATTAAGGCACGTTTAAATTAGTTTGCATTCGTGAGTGATATTGCATAATTCTGTAATGAATAGTTCTTGAGGAATATAATGTGGAATAAATTACCATGGCTTCAGGGATAAGGTTATTTATAATTAGGAATTTCGCCTGTTTTAGACAATAAAAAAGGGAATAAATATAGCGAAAATCACTCTTCGATGGAACTCTTTTAATTTCTCCAACTTTTCAAACGTGCTCGTTGAAAATTTTAGAATCTACATTTACGTGAAAATTCTTCAAGCATGAGATATTCATAATCTTTCTATTCACAGCAATATATAGATGTAACTATGTTCTATTATGCATCTTTTTCCATCTTCGCTTCCGGAAATAGAAGGATTTTTTCAATTCTTCCATATCCAATTATCAAGCTTTATTGCTAAGGTTTGATTGGCATGTAATCATGAAAAAGGATCCCAAAACTTAAAGGCGAACTCTGTGAAACGAGATCACATGGCCATGGCATATACTTCCATCACTTCCGCATATGTAACTCATACTTATCAACAAACGATGGAAACGCTTTCGACCGTAAAACATCACATTTCGGTAACCCATTTTCTCATTTCAAAATCCAGAAAACCGTATTTGGATTTTCTTTTAATACCAGCATGATGCTTACGGAACGCCCCTAGTGAATCAGCCACAACTGAAGTAGTAGTCGCAGCTCGGTAATCGCTCATGGGGAAAGCAGCATAATGAAGTCATGCCTGATAAACTGAGAATGAAGGTCAAAAGATAGTTTTATCTCTTCTTGTTTTCACATCTATTATTTGATGAATGCGCGCCGCAATTTCTGTACTTCCTATTTCTAGATTATCTTCACGAGCCATTTTTTTATGCCTGATCAGACTACAACTACCTGGGACAGTTGGTAATAACAGAAAAGAAAAACAGGAACATGAAGTGAACAGAAGAATTAAACTTGGCTGGAGTGCCTCCGGAAGGAACACTACTTTCTTAACTCAAAAATACCAATGGACTGGAAGAAAGAGGTGATTAACCAATCCATTTTACCAGTCGTGACCTATGGAAGCGAAACTTTAGTGTGTAACCCAGAAATAATCAAGAGACTTCAGACAACGCAAAGAAGTATGGAACTGTGAACGCTTAGAATTGCGTGAAGAGACAGGAAACGCAGATAATGTAAGATCGCTGAAATGAATGTGGGAAGGCTACTTGACAAGAAGAAACGACAACCGCTGGTCATCAACAGTTCTCAACTGGATACTAAGATATGTGAAGAGGCCAAGAAGAAGACCAAAGGACCAATGGAACAGAGACATCTTCAAGTACCTAGGGGTAACATGGAAACGGGAAGCTCAGTGTAGAGAGAATTGGAAAGCGCTTGGGGAGGCCTACATCTGACGTCGGATTGAAAATGGCTGATGAAGATGATGTTGATGATGACGTAATCTATTGTTTATAGCTGCTCCTCCGGATGTTGATATATACTTGTTTGGGATAAAAATTATTAGCATGCTCCAATTTCGCTAGTAATTTGAAAATTTTCGGCATTTCTATGAATCAGAAAACGACCAGAAAAAGGAAAACTTCGATCATAGCTATTGTATTGTGTATCGCAGACGATCGAAAATAATTAGAAAAGCATTGTGATGGATTTAATGTATTTGAAGCACTTCTCGGAAAGTTAGAGGTATGCAATTCGGGATAACCTTAATCAAGATGCTTCTTCAACATAAGTTGCAAAGATATCTCTCAAACTGGGTTCGACGCCAGGTCGGCAATATTCTCCCATAGGAAACGCATTGTAGCGAATTTCCACATTTTTGAAGCATTTTCCGATAAGATAGAAAGGCATAATATAGCACGAGAGTAGCAGTCATGCCTATGTTTTAGATTATAGAAGTTGACTCTTTTCAAATTTATTTAGGGTTCGATGCTCGGCCGCGTTAAATAGTTTGCCATAAGAAATGTATATGTGACTCGGAATTAATTTTGAGATACTACCCGAAATTATTTCTAAGTGAAACTGTTAACGTTATAAGAGGAGAACATATCATATAGGGAGTGTTATTAATTACATGGTCCTCATATATTATTATTATTATTTTGACCATTTATGATATTATTATTGTTTTGACCCTTTATTGGCTGGTTTAGGCTTAAGTGGGCCTCTTTAACCTCAACCAGGTTTGACACCTGGCCAATTTTATTCAGCAATAAGTATAGCATTAAAGCGAACTTAGGATTTTTTTAACACTTCCGGGAGTGACATACAACTGCAGCCCGATATAACGATAAAGGACGTTTTATCTGTTTTTGCATTGGAAGTTCTCAAAAGTGACTCTGGGTTCAACATACGCACGCTAGAAATCATTTTTCATATGAACAATAGAGATAATAGAGAGTGTTGGAAACGATAGGGTTGATGTTCTGGTGCCTATCTGTGAATGGTTCTGGGTTCGACGCCAGGGCGGGTTGAACGTTCCTCTATGAAATATGAAAAGAACTTTTTCAAGGCATTTCTCGAAAAGAGTTCGACTTGAAATTTTTTTAGAGGAACTGCTTCTGTAATGTAATATGAATTGATATTTTCAGAATTCCTCGGATCCTGGGTTCGACGCCAGGTCGGTTCTAATTTTTACCATTACAAATGCAACGAGGTGAACTTAGGAATATTTTAAGCTATTCCTGAATAGCCTAATAATTGCAACCAGGTACGGCTATAAAATGGATTACTTATGTATACGCATTGGACGTATTTAAAATTCACATTTCACATCGAGGTCGTTGTAAATACTCTTCCATAAGAAGGGAATGGGGAGGTGGAAAGCTTTGTACCGTGTTACATGTTTGTCTACGTTTTGTTGATTAATGTCAGTACAATGTCTACCGTCACTTGCTCATGCTTGTAGCTGCTTTACTATTAGGAGTATATGTAACTCACGAGAGATGTAATGGATTATAGTTTTTATTAGTAAGGTGTACTGCTATGTTCAACTCTTGTTTTTCAGGAAAAATTTCTGGATATAGAAGATCTGTCTGTCTTATAAAGATTTAATGTGTATGAATCTCTATCATTCGAGATGGACTCGAGTGCATTCTACCTCAGATATTAGATGGTCGCAGTTGTAGGTTGTCATACTCTCTCTTTTTCCTTTTCCAGAGTCATTCCTGTTTTGATCCGACTAGGGACGTTTGTGCCGAAATACCATCGCACCTGACGATTTAAATATCTTGAATTACAACTGCTCCCCTCGATACTTAAATATTCTCATGGCCTCTGTGTTTTCGGGGATTTTCCCCGTAAGTTGAGATTTCCTCCACAACCCAAATCTTTGCGTGGTTGCGTGTTTACATCTAGTTTGTCTCCATTAGTCGTATTTTTTATCTACTGGACTGCCTTTTAGTTTGTTTATATTGCTTGTACCAATTGTCTATTATCTCTGTTTATCGGCTTGTTTGTGTGTATTGATTTTCGAATTTAAGCAAACACAATTGACGACAACTAATATCGAATGTAAGTTAATTGTCGTCAATTTCGTTTATTAGTGTAAAATTAACTTGCAATATCTTTAATGGTTACGTAGAAGAGATTTTGTTTTATCATCGCATTTAGAATAATAATAATGACAATTTTCGTTCCTAACCTAATAACCTAAGCACCTAACTTTTTTCATGTCCTTTTCTCCTTGGGAATAAAATTATATATTTTCGAAACCTATCTCTTGTATGGTTTCTATAAGATTTTCGGAAACAATTCACGAAATAATGCAATTCTGGTTTGTTTAAATTAAAAAAACATGATTTTCAAATACAAGAACAGTGATTAAAATGTTTAAGATAATTCACTCATGGATACCAGATTTCCAAGAAATTGTATTAATAGAAGTAGTTTGTAGCTATAAGCAGCTGAAAAATATATTACCCTTATTTAANTCCCTTTTTTCAAAAGAAAATACTTTCTCTTTAAACTCTATCAGTCTTAAGCCACAAAGTTCCATCATTGAAATTGGAGGCTTTCTATTTTTATTGTAATATTCTCTCATTTATACGTATTAACCGATTTCTTAAGTAATTTGAAATTGAATTTTAACGCTTACCTTTCTTGTTTGTAGTGATAGTCTTCTCTCCCTAATCAATTACACAGTAGCAACAATTAATTTTGACGGTGCACTAAAGAAAGAGTAAATATGCATGATTTCGATTGAGAGAAAATATAGAGCAGATTTCGATTCAAGCAAATATTACTAAAAGCAATGTGTGCTACTTAAAAAGGACATGCCAAACATGTTTCGGGATGCTTACCTACATTATAATTAATTAGTCTTGTAGTCCTCGAAATCGAATAACTTCGAGGATCTTCAAATCCATAAAAACAATCATTCCTAAAAATAATCAGCAGCAACTTCATTTGCTCGAGGAAAATGACCTAGAATAGAGGTATTGCAGTTAGGTAACCATTGCCAACGCATTAAATGCGAAGTATTTATAATATAACGCAATTTTCTCGTTACAGAATAAATTGTTTGTTGACTTTCTGTATTTAGGGAGGATGATGAAGGCATCTGACGCAATAGGAAAAGGGTTGTTGCGTCGTCAAAATATTACAGACGTGAATCAATTTTCGCTCTTACGTTTGATGACATTTTCGAAACAAGTGGGGACTAATAACTTATCATCGTGATCTGATTCACTCAACCTGCTTGAGGGGCGGCATCCTTGTGTTATGGGCAAAGAACAGGTGAAGAATAGACTCTTACCGACACTTTATTGCGTTACATCGCCGTTTCAAGGTTTGCGAACAGCCGGCAGCTAAGCGGCATGCATTAAAAGCAGATTCCGCCATTTCTGTCACTTGTCAAACCGCTCTCGCGTTTCATTATTCTATTAGTCAGTACGCGGACAGAATTTTAGGCCGACTTATCCTTAGCTTACCCCGTTCGTCGTTTCGTACACGAGTGACAGCAGTAGACTGCGTGCATTTATTCTCTTCTGATGATGATACAGGGATCTGAATTACTACCGTGGAAAAATTCGGGTAAACAATTTTTTAGTTATGTATTTTAAAGTTCACGTATCAATTTTGAAATTATTAAACATTTAGTTCAATTAATTAAGCTCGATTTCGTATAAGAATTTAAGATTTTAACAAAATTCATTGAAGATAAACAGAAAGGGATGGCGATCGTACCCCATCAAACCCAATCGCTTTCATCTTTAAATATTTGATACTCGCTTGGAATACATCGCATTCTTCTGATTACCTTTTAATGCTATAATTAATTAATTATGTAAATTTATCAGCGGCAATGAAGACAGAATGGTTAAAATGTTTTTAATAAACTAATATCGAGTTTTCTACCTTGAAATTTAATTCGATTACAAGCGAAGAAATGAATCATGAACGTCAAAACATCTACAATGGCAATTAAAAGCTTCTTAACCATGGTTATAAGATATTTGTTTTCTTATGTACTAAGTCGAAGACAGGGAATCAATCTTAAGATGGTGGTATCGCATAAATTAGAAATACATACATGGTGTAGTAAAAGTGAGTGTTTAATTTATTTCTGTCCTGAATTGAAGGTTATCTAATGAAGTTGCTTAAAGGTTACCAGCCGAGGCAAAGCATCTTAGGGCAAAAGTTTACAAAATATCATATTCATTCATTACATAATACAACTCTCTAAAAAGGAAATAACGAAGAATGTTTGGAAAATGTGAAAATTTCCGTAAATTTAATATCTTATATCGTAGATAAGGTCTGTTAAATCTTTTATTTTTGCCCGTTGAGTTTACACGGAGAGTTTTGTATTCGAGTACCAATTGGAATATAATAAAATATATCTAGATATCTTTTTATACATCTCTATATGATTAGAAGCCTTTTTAAATGACAGTTTGAAATATGGAGAAAATAGTCTGATTTTTCTTCAATTGAATTTAAGAACCTGCATCGACTCTAATTTTAAATGTTTCATGTTAGTTCTTCAGGATCTTAAAAATCTATGTAATCTGAATATTTCTGAAATATTTCCATATTTTTAAATCTTTTCTAATTTCATTTGATTCGATTCATTTAACGTGTAAGGCATACATCGAAATCTACATAATTATCCAAACTCTAAGAAAAAGATGTTTTGAATATCGAAAATCTTTCATGAAAATATTTCATCTTGATTGCTAATTTCAATTAGTCCCGGTACGGCGAGTAGTTCATTCGATAAATTAATATTTAAGTCACATGTTCTCTTTATGTTAGGGTATCGTAATAGTTACATAAAGTTATGGTTGACTTTTTCTCAGCCGTGTTACTGAAATACTGTAATTGTCTCCTATGTTGTCGAAAGCATAATTTACAATTTTCGTTTAAGTACATAGTAGCATCATCTATTTTATTTTAAGACTCTAAACGAGGCTAAGCTTCGTGTTATATGAAAGCTGTATGATAAGTACCCGTGTTTAACGACTGATGGCACCATTGACACAAAATGTGTATGCCATAATTTAACGCCATCTTTAGATATATGACTGTCAAAATTTCAGACCGATTAATCGAGCAGTTTTGTTTTGATAGCTGTTGAAAGTAGTCAAGTTCGTATTTGCTTGCCACCATGGAGAAAGAGGAATATCGATCAGTGATTCGATTTCTTTTTTTGGATGGGAAGACGTGTGAGGAAATCAAGGTGAAGTTGCATGCTGTTTATAAGGACCATGCACCTTCAA
>KZ308292.1:1008566-1077605 GCA_000376725.2 Ladona fulva | reverse complement strand
TAATTTATGATTGAATTTGTATTTCCTCTGTGTTATTCTAACAAGCAAATGCGATAGGAATTTTGATAAACGCCAATGGCTAACAATTTCAGTCATCAAAACCCTTTATTTTCCCCTGTTTTTCCCTTTATTATTTTTCTGTATTTTGTCATTATTTAGCATGGGTCAACTTCAGTTGGCTACTTAGTTTACTCATAGGGTTCACTTAGATTTAGGATTCCATCAGAACTCACAGGAGCGTTAGCTTTTGCTAACGAAATTTGAGTTGTTTTATGATCATTTCTCTATTTTAAGGGTCAAGTTACGTTTATTATACCATACTCAAGTATTGTTCCATTTATTTATAGCGAAAATGTAAAGCAGTGATTTATTTTCTGCACTAGATTTTTCTCTCTCGTCATAACACATTATTCAGTGTTATTAACCATGTTGTCTGAAAATAACCCTATTAATTGATATTTTTTTGCTGTCTTTAAAGTTTTAGTAAGTTACAATGTTACTATTACTCTGAGTATATGTGTTCATTTGGATGGCAGAAGATAAATAGGTCTTCCAGTCAAATTTTGCCTCTTGTTTTATCTTAAACATTCGCGATGCCTTCAATTTTTCCCGTCGACAGACGAAAAGTGTCTCCAGAAAAGCCATATTTCTGCGGCTGAAAGACTTGATTTGTGAGTATCATTAATGCTGACACCTGATCTTTTTATTTCCATGCCGCGTGTCCTAAAAATACTGCCTTCTCCTCTCATTTTTCTACTACTGAGGTTCGCGGAAAATTCTGCGCTCGACATTTTTCGAAATTCCATTGTTTGGGTACCCCAACGTCTTCTTCGGATGTCTGAGAAATGCTCCTCGGCTGCTAATCTGTTCTGAAAATACACAATACGGGTTGCCAGGAAGGGGGCACGGCGGTCGTGTCGAGATTTCAACAGGACTCGGGTTAGGAACTATCAATGATTATTTTGTGGAGTAAATGGGAGGGCAATGAGGATTTCAAGTCTTGATACTGAGAACGACTCCACACTTACAGACGCAGTTTTATCTTCTGTCTCACGCATGCGTTTTTTAGAGAATATCAGTGAAGGTGCTACAAGAGTTTTTACGATTAAATTTTTGAGTTCCATTGGAATAACTTTGAGATGAACATTGTGGCGATTTCTCAACAAAAATGAAATATCGACTTCTGTGCGATTCCTTAAACGAACATTGACAGCGTTTTATTATTATTCTTATATTGTTTTTGTAAAAAAACATTTCCCCGAGAAAACTCATAGTTCCGAGAGAGATTAATTTATATTAATAATAACTATTATTTCAGCGGCTGTTCTTCGTAGCATTCGATCACAGCTCAATTCAGAAAAGTTTTATTTATTCGAAAATTTTTATTTTCGGCTACATTGTAATGAAATGGAAGTCCAATATTGTAACAGTGAGCCACCTCCTTGAACCGCAGATAAGAAAGAATTAAGTAAAATTCTTTAATTATGCGCAAAACAATCAATACCATGTCGGACCTAGTTCTTTGGGTAGGTTATGCTTGTGAGCGAGTAACGTTGATCAATCAACCCTCTGAATACCCTTTAAATAAAAAAGATGAATAATTTTCAACGGCGATGAACGGAAAATTTTTATCCGCGATATATTAAAGACCCTCTTTGGTAGTTATTATATGTTTCAAGTTATTGGTTCAACCATCTTATCATAGTTCTACATAGTATACAACTAAGTTGATATTTTGACGTCTTCTTTTAATATATAGCTCAGGGAAATTCTCGTAAAATTATTTTACTGAATTACCAGCTGTGCGTAGTATCTCTCCGTTTACACAAGTATTTTAGCATAAAGAATTAATAGCAACATGATCTTCATGTTACTTTCCCGAAATTTTAATTTGTCTCGATTTAAATCAAATCCAGCCACACTAATGATTGCCTTTTTTAGTATTCCACGAAAAACGTTTTCAGCGATAATGAATTCTTCCCCTTAAATTATTTTTTAGATATATTTGCAGAAATATCAAATCAATAATTTTTGGCATTTCTGATGTCATGCAAACGATCTGTTGTGTCATAGGAGAGCAGCTAAATGAGATATGAACAATAAGGAATGTCTAATATTATTAGCTTTGAGTAGGGACACTTCTTTTTGTAAATTATACGAGGTAAGTTGAAAGAAAACACTTTCCGGGAAAGACACAGCTTATGCAGAACAACTTTAGCCGTAAGAGACGATATTTACGAAATGGAGCAGCACTTGAAGAAAAGACGTAAGCACTTGTAAAATTCAACATAATTTATGATGGCGGCAACCTCTGTTCAGATATCATTCTGTCGGTGATTATTTTCCTATTTAAATCTAGATAAATTTTGATTAATTATTGATTACGCATCCAGTTATTGTAGGTACATTTTCTGTATCGTAGGACAAGAAATCGGTAAAACGTTCCGGACAAGTATCTATATAATCTAATAATCTAATTTACCCATGGCCGACATATTATCATATAATTATTGTTTCTTTTATCAACTGTTAAATAATTCTTAATGTTATTATCAACAACGGTGAACGCTCTATCCATTTAAGTCCGAGAAACTAGAGAATATCGCAGTTTCATCCGTGTTTGAGAAATTACTTCATATCCACATAATTATTATTGTATGCTCAAAATTTTAAATATGACCTAAAATACCGTTTTTACCCGATTCTTCCAATTAATATCAGCTAACAAAGGTACATTCGTGATAATTTTGGTTAGTGATAAATGATTTTTTACTGTATGAAATACGGTTTTACTGTATGAAGTAAAAATTCTCTATTATTTCACCACTGTTCCTTTTCAAGAACTCTTTGTTTTTCCAGTCTATCAGTGCATCCGTCCATCTTTACTCTGACGCTATATTAAAACAGTATGGCGAGACGAGATGAAATATTTACCCTTCCTGTTTAAGAGCTAAAAGAGGAATAATACTGTGCAGACATGTTACATACCAAGGAGAAGTCTATGATCATAGCTGTATCTTTTAGGCTATGATAGTCATTGGGAAGCCACTAATATATCTGAAAATGATGTTATACCATCATCATCAGCCATTTTGAATCCGAAACCGGATGTAGGTCTCCCCAAGAGCTTTCCGATTCCCTCTATTCGTTGCCATTGTTCCCCTAGGTACTTGATGACGTCTCTGTTCCATCTGTCTTTTGGTCTTCTTCTTTGCCTCGTCACACCCCTTGGTGTCCAGTTGAGAACTGCTGACGTCCTTCGGTTGTCGTTTCTTCTTGCCACTTGTCCAGCCCACATCCATTTTAGGGATCTTATTTATCGATGATCTATGTCACTCCTGGCATCATCCTCACCCATGCATTACGATCCAGCCTCTTCTTGTGATTCCAAGCGTGCACCATTCTACGCTTCTTTGCGTTGTCTGGAGTCGCTGGGTTATTGCTCCGTTTAGTACCCAAGTTTCGCTTCCACATCAAGACAGGTAAAACGCATTTGTTGAAGACCTTTCTATTCAAAGCCATTGACATTTTTGGCTTCAGAATATATGCGTTTCTCCAAAAAGAATCTTACCTAGTTTAATAATTCAGTTCACATCAATTATCCTATTTTGCTGCCATGTCGTTACCAGTTATGTGTATTGCAAACAAACACCAAGAGGTATCTATTGAAGTTTTATTGGTACTTGTGCTGCAAAAGAGTTATGCGAGTATATAACCTTTGTTTTGGTGACTTTTATCCTATCCTAAGAGTCCCATCTTCGGTCCCGACGTGTTCAGTTAGTTTTGTCAAATGCATATATACAAATCTAAAAGGAGGGATATAAAAGTAGTCCTTTTATAGCAAAGGTGCCACATGCTGTCCAAGTTTCTATAATAATTACTAAGGAAAGCTTCAGCATCGATCTATTAAATTTAGAAATTTAGTGACAAGAACAGACTGTTCGAAATGTCCAAGAGTAAAACTGTTATTTACGCATTTTCATTTTATATATAATGAATAATTAACTCCCCCGCCGAAAATGAAGAGAGTCAAACTAACTTACTTAAACGTAAATTTCTTAATATATACATCCGATCCTTATATGCAAGAATACACACACACACACATACATACATATATTTACAAACACGACGGTGCTTTTGATTGTGCTATTACTGTATAAATGAAACATTGGTCTTTTTTGATATAGTATATGCAATGTCAGCAGTGTGAGTCGGAAACCGTCGAATTTGTTTGCAAATATTCCTTGTTTTTAAAGCATCGTTATTTTTTTAATTCAAATTTTGATAAAATGGGATCTGTTTTCTGTTGTATCGAATACTTTCAAGTATGCAGTTACATGTGAGACCCACTTGATGCGATTCAGCTTAATTCAGTTCCCATGAACAACGGTAACGTTTCCCTCTGCTCCAGATATCGTGTCTGTTGCTATGATGCGAAGAGCTCACCTACTCGTTGTATTATGTCACTTCCTGGGAATGAAGGATAAGTGAATCGCCCTCGATGCCACATTTCGCATTATAATGACTCGCCAAATAACGTTACTGTCGACCCACTTACCGCATTCGGGTGTATTCACTACAGTAACCGCTTAGTCTCTCTTCCAAAAAGAAGATTCGAGGAATATAGACTTCGTACCCTAAACTAGCTCTGGCCAGCTATCCCATGATCGAAAGTGGCTGCAGCCCGATACCCACTTCCCCGTATTTGACCTCATTCGCTTAAGTATGCCAAGCAAATGAAATTATGGAACATCTTCGCTATCCATCGCATCACTTCCCTTACGATTCGCCTTGGACTCATTGCCTGATTTTCATCCATAACTAATCCCTTTGGCTTCCAAATATAGTTATATTTTGCTCTCTTTTCACACAACCTTCTAAAGGGAGTGGGAATATCGAATTATGACAGTCTTACTGCGTTGGAGATGTTTACATTTCATGAATGTTTTGTTTGGATTCTTCCGACTGACCTAATAATTTAATGCAGTTTATTTGAAAACGGCTAATAGAAGCTTAATTTGTCCCCAATACTTTAATCACAATGGAAACGTGTTAAAGAATAAACGGTGAGAAAAACGTAGATAGTATTTCAGAATGAGACATGTGTAAAATGTCTCTGACGTGAATTTTAAATTGCAAATATAATGTTTCGGCCAAAAAACTTTTATCAATGTAACGAATTTGACATCTGGTTTAACAGTGAGAGCTTCTCAAATATCTGCTAAAACGTTTCTACGGAAGTTCGATCGGAATTCATTATAAAATTTAAATTTTAACTCAATTGATAATGGCCTGAATTAAAATTTCAATTAATTATAGGGTTAGAGTTAAACATCAAGAATTGCCAACGCCACTAGAGAGAAGTATCTTAAGATTAGATTCTGACCCATCACTTTCTTAGTGTAAAAATAAATATTGATAAAACATAAAAATTAATGGCATATGAACCGCTTCGTAGGAAATGAATGATAATTACCTCTTTGTACCGATATATCGATACTCAGTCATTAATCAGTTGAAGATAGGATATTGATCGTTTCCTAAAATTCGCGAATGCATTTTCAGGAACGGAAATAATGAGATTTATTCATATATATATATTGTTTGAAAATCGATTACTCTGAAAACCTTACGATTTTCATATATTATTACGCTTTATGGGTCCTTTGGGTACGGTTGAGTGCTGAAGACAAGGGTATCCTATCCTCAGGGTTTAATCATGTGCTTAGAGGAAAATGAGTGTAAATTGGAGCCGAACGGAAAACGTGGCCTCCATACGGTGAAATAGAATTATATTTTTTTCAGGAACGTAAAAATCATTAAATATTGACGCGATTCAAACTTGGCTGAAGGAACAATTTGATGACCTGGTTCTGTTCCAGTTTCAAACTTTACGAATATAGTGTACCGGTCGCAACCGGTTTGTTGGTTCTTCCTTTTCGGACTGACAACCGGAGCTTTCAGTCACATGTGAAATTCACCCTTTGCTTTCTTCGTCACGTGTGCGAAGTTTAGCATTAGCACTATTAATGCTCTCGTAAAAAGAACTGCATTGATAATTTATTTGCGGTGTTTTGGAGACGAGATTCGTTTTTTTTTCGCTCACAGTCGCAGTTTCCAGGCGTTCGTTACGCATTTCTTCAACTCGCATTCCTTCGCTCGTAAATTATTTCTAATTCTACGACATCTACGACAGCATTGCAACTAGATGTTTTCTAGAGTAGGAGATTGCTCGCAAGGGTAGTTCCCAACTATTTTAATTTGATGNAGGCCTCATAATGTATTCCTCATTTAGTTTTTGTAACATACGCAGAACCTGTCCTATGACTTCCTGGAGGCCTTACAAGTTTTAAGTTATAAGAATGACCTATGACTTCCATTCCATATGTTAGCATCGATTAATGAGCCGATTTGTATTTACTCGAGTCAGAAATATATTGCTTTGTAATATTTTATTATATTTTATATATAATAGAGACACAAATAACATAATCCATAGCTTGCTTAAAAGAGTTCAATATGTTGT
The DNA here is from genome assembly GCA_000376725.2 of Ladona fulva. NCBI lineage: Eukaryota > Metazoa > Arthropoda > Insecta > Odonata > Libellulidae > Ladona > Ladona fulva. The sequence goes on along the minus strand of KZ308292.1, from coordinate 1,071,076 downwards.
AAAATCCAAAGTGCTAGTGAGTCTCAACGCTAGAGAGATCACTGATAATGGATTTCATGCAAGGACCTGCATACTGTCCTAAGATCAAAATACTATTCCTTAACGAAATGGTGGGTATATCGTAGCATAAAATGACGGATTTTCGTCGATATTGCACATTTGTTTTTGATATTTCATATCACCATTTGATGCCCGAACTTTAAGTAATTCTTTAAGCAATAACCATTCATTTTCATGTATTCATTCTATAGATGGATATACGCCTCACTAGTGCATCTCATTGCTGTTTTCTTGTACCTCTTCATTTAAATACATTCTTGAAAATCAGTAATTGCAGGCTTTTTTTGAAAGGGTTGACTGAAAGTATCGTTGATGTATCATACGTCTGAAAATCGGCACACATTTTATGGTTATTCTAGAATAGAATTTGTTGTAAAGTACTGAAGGCACCGAACCTCTCCCTTTTGTTCTACTTTATATAATGATATTCTTCAAGGCAAAAGAGTTTCAAAGTATTCAGGATTAATCTTACTTCTCGGAGAAAAACATCTCGGTCAACCCTCTGTGATAGCTTTTAAAAATGCAACAAACACATTTGTATTTTTTAAGGATGAGGAACAAGGCATCGAACTGCAACCGAACCGAAAATAAAGCCGAAAAGGCCGTCATTTTTGCCAGAGATAAAGCCGAACCCTGAAAACGAAAAAATGAATTTCTTTAATCGAACGAGGTAATCGTTATTTATTCCTCACCGATTTGTAGTTCCGCGATTCACTTAAGTAAAATCGAAGGAAGATTTACTGAACATGAGTAACAACGTCTCGCAACGAACTGTTACATTTAAGTTTTATTCTAAAATTAAGTGTAAAGTAATGTAATTGTAAAACCTATTAATAATAAAACAACCTTTCAGAAGTGACACTACATAGGTCAGAGCGAAAACAGATTTAGTTGGTTTGAAATCGTTCCCTTGTGTTTATTATTTATAAAATTAATATCGATCCTTAAGGGATAAACATTTAATAATCCTTCGTAAATACGAAGTTGGTATTTCACAGATTTTAATTCCTTTTATTATTTAATTAATCTTTTGCCTTTGGCCTCTTCATATGTCTAAACACAATCGAAGTGATCCATTTAAACTTATCAGAAGACGACCTAAATTATTAGCGGTAAATACAGAGAGAATATCCGTTTGTTTATTGGGTGTGTTATTTGAATGAGAAGGTGTTATTTGGGTCAAAGCATCTTAGATAGATTCCCCATCACCATTCACTAAGTAGTCCAGACCCTGGGTAAAGCAAAAATAATCGCGTCTTTCTTGTATAATTGCCAAAATATATCCTCAGAGACTCCCTGAGTAAACTTTTTAATCCTTTAAGAGCAATTACAACATCTAAGATTAAAAAGGCGCTACATTACTACTTGCTAAAAATAGCCACTATTGTCTTGAAATAGAATTTGGGTGAAATTATTTAAAGAGAGATTTTCAGGTTTCCAATATAATACTGATACAATTATTCAAGACATAATTTATTTAGAGTTTTATCTTTGAGTGACCAAGAAGTGTAACACAGTGAATATATATAAGATTCATTTGAATTAAAATTTATAACATACAATAATAATAACAATAATCTGACTTCATTCGGCGAGATTGAAACCACCAAGTGTATGTCTTACATCAAACACTTCGTCATACGAAATTTACAGGAGATGGCTTGAAAAAAGTTCACGGAAGAAAAGTACTTTGTGGGTTTAAAAACCTAAGTTTGCACTTAAAGAAATACACCACAGCAGGAAACGCCCACGAAAACGGGGGTGTGAAAAACCTGCAAAATCTATTGATACTTAACTATAAGATGATAAAATAACCGAAATGAAAGAGGTCACTACTGGTAAGCAGCTTTTTCGATGTTAAATGATAATTAATCAGGAGGGACCTATTGAGATGTACACAGTTTGGTTGTCTCATTTTTTCATATTTTGCTAACTGATATCTACAGATCGCGTTCAGCATCTGCAATACGTTGTGGTATATATTAGGTAATTTGACTTTACTTTACGTTACTTGTATCTTTTACTTGTTGTGATCCTGGACAAGTTACTTTTAAATCAATAATTTGTCTATTCTTTCCGGAGTAAGCGAAATAGTTATCTTTGGTATGGACGTATTTACTAAAAAAGGCATTTTTCATTCTGATGAATCAATGAATGAATGAAACTTACTGAGGGCCTCGATCTGGCCTTAGCTCCTTCGAGCTATGATAGCAAAAATCCGCATTTTAGATTTCAACATTAAGTACATTCTGGTGCGGATTAAACCATTCAGAGGCCTTAGGTGCAAAGATCGGATTGAGGCCCCCACTAGGAATTGTTAGACTAAAAATTTGAACTTTTTCATAAATACACAGATATACATCTCATTGAAACCTCAGTCGCATTACTACGGAAATAATATACAAGTTTAGATTTATTATACATACATTTTCCACAAATTACAAAGAGTGATGGATAGACATTATATTGTGACATAAATGTAATACACTATAAATATATTATGTAATATATCTTATGGCAATTTAACATATTCTATAATCACATTTTGTAACCTCACTCAACAAATATAAAATTCTCTCTTGAGGCGAAGAACAGGAATAATTTGTTGTACGTTACGAAGAGTTCATAAGCACGGTCTTATTGAGGCCCCAATACGGATGAGGCCCTGAGCTACCGCCTATTGCGTAGAATTATGAATCCGCCCCTGTCCTCTCATTTCAATGGTGTTTACTATTGACACACGAAGCGCAATCTTCCGCCGTCTTCTCAAACCCATATGCTCCTGCATTTACCTTAAGATTGCTCCTAAAACCTCGTTTCCTATTGCTCTTTCACTATTTATGGCACCTTTCTCTGAAATCGAGCTATCCATTCCAAAATATTCAGGTGTATGTACTACAAATCATTTAAATATGAAAGTATATTATTATCGAGATTTTCTACTAGTGGCTGCAGTGAGTTCATGAAAGCTCCCTAATAAATTCGTCATAGACTATTCCAGAGATAAGTTCATCCTTTATATCAGCGGGTATCAACTAGGGAAGAATAGGCAATGGCATTCTACTGTGTGCTTCTTTAGATAATGTATATCTGTAAAACTGTTGTCGATACTACATATATTATTCAATGATTACAGGCAAATGCTATTTAATAAACAGGATTCTTGATCAAGGAGCGTTATTTTAAGGGGAGGAATTGAATTTCTAACCTATAGACGTCTTTCAGAGGGGAAGAATAACGTTTTGAGCTACGCCAAACTGAGTTCATCGAAAGAGGAAAGTTAATCCAAAAGGTTGTGAAGCACTGCTTTCGACCTTTTGGTATATTTTATTCTTTATTCAAAGGCCCAGATGTTGTGCAAAGCTTAAGAAATGCCAAGGAAGTCTTAAGTATTTACTTCTCATTTGTTGCAAAAATTGAGAGTATCGGGAAATAATTTTGATGATCTTCGAAGTTGCGAAACGAGATCGAGGACGTTTTGCGAACGTCTTATCTTTGCGTCGTTTCTTAATCTTAGATTTTCTGGGTGTCAGCTCGAAAATTCGCCGGCTTGAGCAGGCAGTCGGACATGGCATTTGTATGTAGTTTAGTAACCAGCACTTTGATCACGACTATCCGATACGCGCCGCTCGAATAAATCACTATGTCAACGGGGTTGGCAACAAGAGATTATAGGTGTAAGGATAGTGACGAAAATTCAGCGGATTAACCCAAACAAAACTCGGAAATAGAGGTGTGGAGAGTATTTTTTGTGGCCCACACGCGCTCTCTTACAGAATCGCTGAACTTAACTCATTCCCGTCTCTTAAATTTTCAAAATAGTGGAGATTTTGGGAAAATTTTCAGCACCAAATACCTGGAGGGTCAAAGATCTTTCGAAGTGGATTTATAACGTGGACCAGTTCGGGAAAGGGTTCGCGAAGCTATTATTAGGAAACGTGATTCGACTCGTTGCGTGTATTTCTCTGACTCCTTTTATAAACCAATCTTTATCGTCTTGCGCGATAATCATCTCTCAGGTGATTGAATTACACTTAAAACGAATTTTTTCGTCAAATCTATGAATTATCCCTAAAATAACTTTCGTGGTAAGAAATCACGCCATACACGCGGTGTTTGCGGTTTAGCATCAATTTTATCCTTTAATTTACAACGCGCAATGAAAGAGATTTGAGATCGCAAAAAATCTCACCGGCACCCGTAAAGTGTTCGAGTGGGAAAAAGAATTAATTACCGGTTGAGGAAAAGCTTTGTATGGAATCCAACTCGTGAAATGTATTTCCAGCGCTTCTTTTTGCTCAATTTAGCCTTCGAGTAATAAAGGAGTGTAAATTTGCTTCCCTTTTGCGAGAGGCTATTTTAAGTTGGTACGGTAGTCTTTGATAACATTTTCACTCTATAGATTGAAAAATCACCGCTAAGGCGAAGGAAGGGAAATGAGAACAGCGCTGCAAGTGATTTGGACTGAGGAAGCGCTGTGTTTGGTCATAAAGAGAGGCACAGCGGGTCTTATGCACTTGTATACGATATCTAAACATCGAATGCTAGGCATCATTCGGCCCAAAGGGCTTCCACGCATAATTATTTCTGTTCCGGTTCTCACTCTGGTTCAACGAAACCGACCAATTTCGGTTCGATTTCAGTTTCGCTCCGACAGCAACCGTCAAACCAGTTCGAATATTTTTTCCCCTCTGATAAAGCAGAATCTATAAAAGGTTTACAGTGGGCGTAACCCTAACAGAATTTCTTTTAATTGGAATTTAGAATGAAAATGTCGATAGAAACTAATTGATGAAAAAGTAAACCTGTTAAAATTTAAATCTTAACAAGTGGAACACAGATCACCGCTGTAAACGCTTATCAAATTTAAGTTCTGTTACACTTGATGAGAATTTGAACCGATAATAGGAATGGAAAAACGTCTTTATCAGCGTCGGTTTTCGGATTGGTTTCGGTTCGATGCTCTGGTTAGCCGATCTATATATCCGGGGCCCGAGCTGAGTTGGGGGCTCGAGCTGAATTTGGGGCCCGCGCTTAAAACGTTTCTCGATTATCCTTGAATAAAAGTGGATAAAGTGCCGGAATTACTCTTCCGGTTCGTGGCAATTGTCGCATTAAGTCCGGCATGGTGAGGTTAAATCCCTACAAAACAAAGGGTTCGAGACGATGAACATTCTCACAAATCCAGATGTCCGATGAAGCTAAAGCGCAAACATGACGCATTTTCCTGGAAAACCCCTCCCTGTCGCTGGCTTCAAAAATAACTAGACTCAAAAATTTAGAGGGCAGGAGAGTTTCGTAAGAAAAATCTTCAACTCCTGAGTTTTCCCGGAAAAAAGCTACTCGTCAATCTGAGGAAGCAGTCGTTAACCTCCGAGCTCTTTCTATCTATTTTGGAAGAATCATTCGAAATAAATGTGCTTGTATGTTCATAGTTCAACGCTAGGATGTTCTTATTTGTAACTTCGTTAACACCAGACGATTTTCTCTTTCTATTGTAAATGCGCATAATATATTGTCACAGCTAATCTTCCGTTACTTATTTGCCTTCAGACCCTCTCATAGTAGAGCAAGTGCTAAATTAGTAAAACCTCAACCGCCTAACGTTGCAAAATAGGCCCTTTTAAGACCCGAATGAAAATTCGAAAATGTCGTTTGTAACATACTGATTTTCAGTCCGGCAAAACAATATTTTTTCGGAAGCGATTTCCGGATCGGCTCTTGTTTGATTTTTTATTACGCGTTATTTTTTATGTTGAATGATAAATAACTTAAAGCAACATTCAATATTGTAAGGGATCTTTTTCACATTGACGCATGGCGGGATTTTTGAATTTTGTTTTTGCATGTCTTTACTACTTACTTTTACTCTTGATGAAATGTTAGTCTAGATTACAACGAAGTTGATAAATTTATACGACTGAGTTTTCCAACTGAGATTTCGCGTCATGCATTCTGTCTTCCGGTCCTGACTTTGATTTGAATAAAAATGTTCAAATAAGGTGATGTACATTTCTGGTATGTTTATGTTAATGCTTTAATAACTCCTATGCTATTTTCCTATTTAGGGCCTGAGAGCTGATTTAGTGTCAGATTTACCTGATCTTATAAATCCTGCCATTGTTGTATTGGAGAAGAGAAAAAGTTATACATAAACGGAATTATCTTAAACGGAGCTAAAGAAATTAATTGATGTACTTGAAATTTTAGCAGCATCATTTATTTTGGTTTGAATTATGGGTTAAACATGGGATAAATATATTCTGGAATGAATATGTAATTCTTTTCTTCAATCCGTTAATTTTTCGTTTTATATTATCCCTATTATTGTCATAACCTTACCCCCTTACGTCTACATCTACATAAATACCCTGCAAGCCGCCTTTCGTTGTGTGGCATAGGGGGAATCCCTTATATCAGGTATGATTAGTTACACTTCAGTCGAACGCTTAATCAAAAAACCATTTGTTATATCAACGAGAGAACAAATTCCTAAGAATTGCAATCAAATTTACATTCGTTCTGTTTCCACGTTCAATAGCGCAAATTGGAGAAAAATTAATATACTAATTTTTCTGTGTGACTTTGCTGGAAAAATTAACATAATTGGATATTTATTGTCTCTCAATAATTATTTTCTCGTGAATTTTGGTTGAGAATACTTCTTCGTTTTGTATTGTATTTTCAAGGTATTGAGGCATAAATACCCCTTTCTTAAGTTCGGCAGATAAGTTTCGCAATGAAAGCATGGAATAGCATCTCCACCAGTAAAAAATACAGTCGTTTTGTTGATGAAAATTATAGCTGCGACTACTCCAGCTTATGATTATTGCAAATGGAATTGTCACTGAGTGGAAGTCCCCCATAAAGCAAGTTTCGATATATGAAGTTTTCGTAAATTTTGTTATGGAAAAAACCTTACGTAAACCTTTCTAGTGCGTAAGCTTTTTTAGACTTTTTTGAATGCTTTTGGAGATTTACTTGTTCCGTTATAGAAACCGTCTTCAGTCTTACGTTTTTCTCAACTGAAATTTATCTTGGGAGAGTATATATATGCCTGGATGGAAGAAACAAATCGTCGAGATTCGTATAGGAGAAACTCTGAAATTAAGAGTAAGAAAAATACAGTCATCTCAAGAGGTGTTCACTAACGTGTGATTAATCAATAGGATTTAAGAGTTCTCTAGCTTCAGTTCCCAAGTAGCGTGGTTACAGGATAGTATAACATTTCCTGTGGAGGATCTTCAAATTTTTCACCATTCCTTTGCCTGACTGCTTATTAGATATGCTGGATTTTCCGCGATGAATAGTGGATTATGATTTTAATGAATGCGCACCTCCCTGCGCTTTTTTTCTTGGAAATTTGCGTTCTCTACTAATTTACTTCCGCAAAATTACTTGAGCGAGAGAAAAGTACTAATAATAACGGCATATAGTATGACTGGAATACATTGTCGACGAACCCATGGTAATTGCTAATAAAAATAGTCTAATTCGCAAAATTTCGACGTTTTTGATGCGATTAGCTCAATTTCCGCTCTTTAGGGGGCCGCTTTCATTTCTTACACAAAATCGCTTTCGCTGGATAAGGATGAAAATTCTAAAAATATCGTTCCAGCGAAAATGTCATTTTCTGACCTTTCCTGCTGTTGAATCGAACGCCATCGAATAATTGAATATGCATGGACGATATATGTACTAAATTTAATAATTGAATATATTTACTAATTGGTGTGAACCAAACGCTTCGCCAAAATTATAAAAGAACTGAGCGAAAGATAACATATATGATTTCTTTAGATCTGCTCCGTGAATAGAAATTTTCCGTCTTTAAGTTGCTGCAAACATTACTGATGAACTCTTAATTTTGCTGAGAAAGGTTGCTTTTTTAGTGTAACGTAATTGAACTCGGGCCTGCATTTAATTTTATTAATCATAAGAAGTCATGTACTTTGTTATTTCGGTGGTGATTCAGTTTTTCTTATAAATTTTTTCGATTAAGAATTCTTTGGAAATGCAAGTTGAAATTAGGCGAAGATAATAGGTAAATTTATTAAAACTAGGACAGTAACCACAACAGCAAGAATGCGATTTTGTTTCAACGAAATTTAAAATATTACCGGCTAAAATGGCCAAAAAAATCTTACCTAATTCTTCATTACGAAGACTTTCTCTGCAAATTCTGCTGAGAAATTATTTTCATTGTTGCTTTTCCATGCAATCAGAGAATCAAGAGTTAACGTCCTTTATTTGTATTAGTATACTGCACCGTTTCTGGTCTCTATATATGTCCGTTTTACCTTGGGATTTTTCCTAGGTGCACGCCTTAACGTGCAAAGTCACCCCTTTCCCTACTAAATACTGATATGAAGAATTTGAATTTAGCTACGAAATTTTAACGACATTATTGGTAGATGTAATTTAAAAAAAAGCGAACGGAGCGTATACATTAAGATAGTACAAACGGTTTCAAATACAGCTGAAAAATAGAAGTTTGACCTAAAGAGAGAAATGCTTAACTTAAAACATAAAATATAAGCTTGCAAATTGAGCATTTACCTTCATAAGCCAAAAAATTGGGCATGAAAAGAAACTGTTATTGCAAGTCTAGTTTTTACTGTTCAATTGGGAACCTCTGGCTCATGCAAATTTTAATGAAAATCGTTTTGATTAAAGCGCACGTTTCTCTCGAAGATAAGTTATAGAAACACATTTCCATTATTTACACGTAATTCGTGCGTACAGATAAACGTGTAGTACTGGACGGAATTAGTTTTAACGTGGTTGAGGTGACCTCAGGCGTCTCGCAGGGAAGCGTAATCGGACCGTCACTATTTTTAGTATACATCAACGACCTTAGTAATCTCATTGACAGTAATGTTAGGATACGTATTTGTGGACGATACGGTGATTTACAGGGAATTATAGAGAAGATAAGTTAGCTAGAGGTTTAAAACAAATCTCTATTCTTTCTTCTCTAATCTTTTAGTACATCTACATCTACATAAATACCCCGCAAGCCACCTTTCGGCGTGTGGCAGAGGGTGAAAGCACCGAGGATTCGGACTATTTTTTTAACCTGTTGTTATCGCGTATCGTTCGCGGGAAGAATGAATTCTTAAAACGACTCGTCCTAGCATCTATTTCTCTTATTTTGCGCTCATTGTCGGATCGCCCAAGGTAGCAGGGGTGTCGCATAATATCGACTACCTCTTCCGCAAACGTACTTTCCCTACATTTATCAAGCAGTCGCAATCTAGCTTCTTATTTCCTATCTTTTAAGGATTCCCAACCTGCCTCTGAGAGCATTTTGGTAACGCTTGCATTTTTGTCGTAGCACTTTTTAACAAAACGTATCGCTTTCCGTTGTACTTTCTCGAGTTCACGGGTTCTTGTTTCGTCCGCCGGATCCCATATACTTGATGCATATTCCAGATGGGGCCTAACTAACGTAAAATAACATCTCTCTCTAACTTTTTCGTCACATCTACCGACAATACACCTAATGAAACCGAGCTTTCTAATTGCTTTAGCACACTCATGTACATAGTATAGAGGATAGATTAACCCTGTCGAATGACTTAGACAAAATTAAGGAATGGTGCGATGATTGGTAATTAGAGCTAAATGTAGACAAATATTCAGTAGTTAACTTCTTCGAGAGAAAATTAATTATTAATGATAATTCCTAAAGCCTCCGTGGGATAAACTTAATAACAGTAGAATCGGTGAAATGTCTTGGAGTAACCCTCACAAATAAGTTAACATGGATTACCCACATCCGTAATATATGTGGAAGAGCACTTACGAAACTCGGTTTCGTTGAGAAAAAAGTCGGTCGGAGCGAAGCAAAAGTTCGCGAGCGATGTTATTTTGCGTTAGTTAGGCCTCACAATATTGAGTTAGGCCTCAGAAATATTGAGAATGCGTGTACTGTAAGGGACCGGTCCGACAAGTGTTATATTCGGGGATTCTGGTAAGCTGCAGGAAAGGCGATAAGTTTTGTGAAGAATTGCTGCGATAAACCAGTAAACGTTACACAGATACTTCAGGACCCAGGATGGGAAGCAGTTACAGGTTTTAAACAAAGGATAAATTTGCTAAATAAGTTCAGAGAAAGCACGATTACAGATGAAGCCGAATGCGTTCTACATTTTACATAGGCAAGGAAGATCAGGGAAATAGATGCTAGAACAAATTGATTCAGGGATGAATTTTTTCTGCGAACGAGACGCGAAAGTATTCGATTAGAGAAGTGAATTCATGGAGCATGCATCCCCTGCCACTCTCTGGAGGCGGCTAGTCTAATTACACTTACTTAATTAGACTTACATAGACATATACATACACATAGCATATTATATAGTAAAATGTATATATGTATCACGTGATTTGCTCTCAATATTTGGGAAGATGCCTCAAATTTGGACCACGTAAATATCTCGTATTCAGTTAGGTTTGATTTAATTAATTAAGATTCATTATCAGAACACGTGCTGGAATGGAAGACAATTCTAAACTACATTCGCGGGACGTTAACACGATACATCAATATGACCATGGCGTTTAACATTTATTCGCGAATCAATCAAATTCGGAAATAACAGTTTTCATTCCCTTCTCTCTCTTCTTCAACTGAATTTCTCAGGAGGCATTGTTCCACAAGAGATAACGGGAGGACTTATTTTGCCGTCACATCTGCATCACTAAGTTTTTCCGTCTCCGGAAAAAAACACGCGAATGTCTATATGCTCTTCGACGGATGACTTATTCTTGAGAAAGTGAGTAATGTGGGCGAACTGAGTAACTGTTAATCGTAAGTCACGCCACTCATTCGCGTAATAATTACGCAATTAGGAAGCGGGAAAGCCGCTGAAATTAGTGGGCTGGTCGAGAGAAAAAAATGTTCGCTACTGCTTATGAATTCTAGAGCTGTTCTTCATTTCAATTATTCTCGGATCCCAAAATGCATCCCTAGACAATGATTAAAACTGAACTTTATCGTCCTTGTTCGAAGATGCTTGCTTTGGTTTGAATGAGATTTAGTTACTGCTTAATCGAATTGAGGAAATGCATTAGCAGAGAGAAAACATGGGTTACCTCTGTTTATCTCAACTGCTTGATCTATTTAGACAGCTGACGTATTAAATAAAAGTTTTCAGGATGGTTTTTTTTCATAACATGGGTTAACATTAAAGAAAATGTATGGGAGGAAGAGTAAATTTGAATAATTTTGATACGAAACTCTAAGAAACAAAAGAAACATAAATATACATGTATCAGTGTATGTACATATCCGATCCCCGTCGCTGGGATGATATTGAGGGTCTTAAACATTCAAATATTAAAGGTTGCTGTTTTATATAGGAAGATGATGAAAATTAGATATCAATCAGAAAAATAGCGCATTCATTTCTTGTGATTAATAAATTCTTGTGATTACTAATCTCCTTCGAGTGATTGTATTCAGGAGCAGATTTATAATTAGGCGCAATAGACGCTAGCTGAGGCCTCATCTATATAAGGGCTTCAATAAGACTTTGCTTACGAATTCTCCGTAACTTGCAACAAATTATTCTAGTTTTTCACTTCAAGAGAGAATTTTACATTTCTACATAATATGTTTATATAATATATAACGTTGTTTATGTCACTATATAAAGTCTATCCATCATTCCTTGACATTTATATAAATTGTATGTATAGTAGTTCGAAATTTGTTTATTTATTCTTTGTAGTAGTAATGCGACTCAGATTACAATGAGTGGTATAACTGTGTACTTCAACGAAAAGGTTCGAAATTTTCTCTAATAATATATAGCGGGGTCCTCAATCGAATCTTTGCACGTAGAGCCTCTGATAAGTTTAATCCGTCCCTGAATGTACTCATAGCAGTATTAAAATCGAAATTACAGTCACCTTTAATTTTTTCTGTATTTACAGCGATAAAAGTAAAGCAAACCAATGAAAAAAACATTTTAAAATGGAAAATTAGCAAAAGATTGTTCATCTGTTGTTATCTCCTTAACAAATGAATTTAGTTTTCATTATTGTCAGGTCACTTCAAACTCACTAGCGTCAGGTGAATTTCTATGGAATGAGCAGATTTGCAGTCTTAAGTTCTAGCATTAAACAGATGTATGTAATCATCATCATGGATTAAGAGTCCGAAGATTGGCTGTTTTTCAAATCCTCCTATTCCCAGCTAATCTCTTCATTCCACTCTAACCTGCATCTCATAAGGTTAATTAACTCTTTCTTTATGAATCCTTTCAATACTCTTCTCTGTGTGGTTAGGATCAAGGACAGGGAGGAAGATTAGGACTTTAAGAATCAACTTATATCAGCTGATGTTCTTCAATCAGCCGCTCAATTTTGTCAAATTGGTCTAATCGTTCAGAAACTATGATTATCTTTTATCAAATGGAAGAAATTTGCTGAACAATTAGCTGCATTTATGGTACATACTAGGCGATGAAATTTCATGGAAATAATATTATGAAAACTTCAATATATTCGCCTAATTCCCCAGGCGTCATGGTCACTGTAACCATGGGAAATGCTTCTGCTAGGAAATAACGGTCGGTTTACTTGCAAATTACAGCTTTTTGGAGATTTAAAAAAATTCTAATAACCATAATGGTTATTGTATCTCCTCTCTCAAATTTCCGATCTATTAGTATCCTCTTTTTTGAGTCCGTTAAAAAAGAATTTTCATTAGATGGTCAGTCATAGAAAATGCTTGAATCAAAGCCAATTATTCCCGTCTCAATTCAAATTCCCGTTCTAACAATATTCATGTATTAACAGTATTGATTTCGATTGTAGTAAAAAACTCGAGACACAGAAATTAGGAATTCAATAGTTAAAATTATTGAACAAAACTTGACCAACCACGGAATTAAATAAATAAAATGCGAACTACGATATTTTCAGATTGCATCGCAAGCCCAGAGCTGAAAAATAAATATTATTTGTCTTATGATGATATTATTGCTGGATATAATATCGTTTGTTTAAAAATGTATTAGTCCATCCGTTTTACTTCCATAGAAGCTTAGAAATTACTGTTGTACTTTTACTCATGCCAAGGTGAAGTTTTGCCACCTTTCTGATTCTAGAGGTCTACTATAGGTTAGAAAAAGACAATTGCTACCTTTGGAAACATTAACCGAAAAAAAACAAATAATATATCGACGCGACTCCATAACTCCTACGTTTCCCACGTTCCAGCAACATCCGATCATCATTCGCACACAATTGTCACCTAAAAATCTCATCTATAAAACTATGAATAGATGTACCGGAAGCCGCCCTTGCGGTCACCGGTCCCATTTCCTCCGCCTCCCGCCAGAGCGCTTACGAATGTAGAGCATCCTTCACATCCTAGCCATCCGCTTTCTTTCCCATCCGACGAAAAAAAGAACAAAGGGGCTCGGGTAGCGGGAATAGAAAGAAAAAACAACGCTTTAAGCCTTTTTCCATGACGCGAATCACGGACACGCAATATCACGCTCCATAATTCCAGTTTCGGCGAATGAGGTCTCTACACTCTCCCCAGTGGCGACCCACTCTTTCTCTCCCACACCAGCCCTTCTTCAACCTGAGACATCCTTTCGCTATGAATCTTTTAACACGCAAAGGATATGCCGGGTGGAAATAGGGGACTGTGGAGAGAAAGGAAACCCGAAGTCGTAACCTTTAACGATGATGTTATTTCTCGGTTGTTTTGGTGAGGGAATCCGCTTAAGAGTAGGTCGACGCAAACAATGCTCTTCGGGTTTTTTTCCTCTTCGCTAGAGTCTTACCAATTCGCTTTCTCTCATTCGACTCTTATTTCGCTGTTAGGATCTCGAATGCGTGGCATATTCTATTTACCGAAGCATCCGGTCGACCGGAAATAATTAAGATTTGTTTTCGGATGAACTAGCGAAATTGATGTTTTCGGTCGACATCTACCATGACCTTCGGTAGCTGATCCTGAAACTCTTCTCTCAAGGTCAAGTCCTAAACAATACGCTTAACATCAACTATCAACCGGATTTTTGTAGATTCACGTAGAAATCTCCACTTATTTTTATAAGATTTCTTCCTTTTCAGGTGAGATATCGAAGCGATGAACTTTTCATAATTAAAAAATGAAGTCTTTCTTCTACGCCAGAAATAAAAGTTAATGTTGCTGATGTCAAACAAAACGTTCGCCCCTAATACCGTACGGCATTCCACATTTAGTTAACAGTATTGCGCTTATGGCTAACGCTGTTGCCAAACTTACTCATCTCCTGATTACCGCGCCAATTTTGAATTCGTTGCCGTACCTCACGGCGCCAAATTTAAATGTTGCCACGGGTTTTAGAAAATGCACGTCGGAAACGTTCTAGAGTTATTTAAAAAATGAAGGATTGATGCACGTTTTAAATATTTTGAAGAAGCATTTATGCACTTTCCTTCCCACTTCCGATCAGACGAAATCACCGTAAATCACACATCTCGCATTTTTATGCGGCGGAATAACTTTCTTACTTTTTGGTGGTGTCACTAACAATAATTCTTTCCTTTCCTTATAAATTGTCGACTGAGAGCACTTAGTGGCTCTCGTGGTCTCCCTGCATGCCTTGTGAACACCGACAGATTTTGAAAATAAGTAAAAACGTAAAAGACAATTTGCCGTTCACGTTGTCTCAATTTCTCCCCTTTATCGCCTTCTTTTTTTACACAGTGACATAGTGGTAGTACAAAGTTAAAAACAAAATACTCGGGAATAAACTCTACAGCAGACTTATTACGTCACTTCTAAACTCAGAGAAATTCAAAGACAAACAAAATACTAACTGTCATCACTTACCGAGAATCAAGGTTGCACCGTTGGTCTAGATGTTTTAAGCCTTAACCTACCGTAGCAGTTGCAGCTTATTTGTTAACCCTAATTAGGAAGGCACGTACTATTCTTTCAGTAGAAAAAATGGTACGTGCCAAAGAATGGCTTACGAATTTTTTCTCTGCCGTAAATAGAAAGTTTCAGGTTTACCGTTTTTCGGTATGCTTTATTTTGAGAAGACTCATTCACAGAAGCCGAACTCTAACTTTGCTGACATTATTGGGGTATAAAAGGACGTTTCTTCTGGCAGAGGACTTAAGTTAAGGCTGAGTAACAAACATTTCTAAAAATAGAATATTTCATTAGCCTACTACTGTATTACTAATTACTAATGTAGGCAAGCATTTGTGTAGCAGATAGCTTGGGATTGAGAGATGCACTAAACATGCACCACTCAGTACTCTTCAGTATTTCATTATATTCCCACCTTTATCACACATATCAAGTAATTGTTTTTCACAGGAAAGACACAGTATTGATCTTATTTATGAAAGAAATCTTACGGTGTATTTACAATTCCGGTAAGCTAGAAGTAAAGCTGTCAAATGTTGTATTGAGCAATTAATTGAAAACTTACACAAATTTCTTAAAGAATGTTCACGGTTTTGATGTACAAATTTCTTATGATACATTTAGTCTATATTAATAATTGAAAGAATCAGATCTTCATTCTTTTCTATTCAAAAGTTAACCCTTTAAAAGCATCCATGTCCGCCAAGTTTCGCAAAAATTCCTGCAAGTTGTAAATTTAATACCTCACGAACAAAAATTGCTTCTGGGCTGAAAATAGCCAATAAGGGTTTCTTCAATGTAAACGTAAACATTTTCAATACTTTAAAAAAGTACGAGATTATTTCTTAGGATATTCCGTGGAAGAGTTTATTCCTCCTTCGCACTAACCTCAGCAAAGCAGGCACGGACGGGCGAGACTGCGGAATTTTGCCACGCAGAACAATCTCATACATTGAAATAGTCACAAATGCCTTTGTTATCAAGATATAGTTCTAATTTATTCACCAAAAATATTTTAATACTTTTTTTCAAGTTTCGTACGAAGCATCTTTGGAGTTCTCTTATGGTACGAGAATTTGCTGGCGACTGCTTTTTGGAGTGCATAATTAAAAAATTTCGGATCAAAGGATCCTATACATGCTATAAAAGCGTAAAAGAGAAATAATATACAAATTAAAGTCTACTGTCGCAGAAAGTAATGCATGAAAATTATACATTGTTCCATGTAAATTTTGTGCCGAATGAAAGGACGCCTTGCTTACAACAGCGTGATAAAGATTAACTCGAAAAATAGTTTTTCCTGTGGGAAATGCAAGAAAATAATNTAATTATTGATATTGTTATTAATTGACTGCAATATGTACCATAGCAAACTTCAGACTACGAGAGAGCATGCAAGTGTCCAAGTCTCCTCAGATAGCTATCGATAGCGAAGTTTAAGGCACGTAACGGAATAACTGTAGTAATTCTTTTAAGGAATCATTATTATTGAAAGCATACTGTCAATTAAATGTGGAAGCATCTTTAGTGAATAATTTGCTTGCGAATTGAAGCATCCAGCGTCTCCTGATAGCTCCTCTTTTCCGTGACTTGGAGATGCTAAATTTATATATCGGGGTGATTGTACAAGCAGCACGCTACTGCATGTCTAACGGGTGACGCGCTGCAGCTTTCGCGAACATTCCTAACGAAAAGACTACTTTCCAGATATTCTCTCATCAAAGTGAAATCCCTTGATTCTAGGAACTTCTAATATTGTTATAGGTTTACTTTTTTCCTGTTTGTGTAAATAAGAGTGTTATCTACACTTGGTCCAATCACTCTGTTGAAGTGGTCCAAGCAATTTCAATCACGGAAAATTGTTTCCTTTTCTTAAGGTGGGTAACAAGCTGATATCCATTAGAATTGGATAGGAATATCTAAATTATATTTACACCACAGGCCACTGGCGGATTTTAGAGTCAGAATGTAAATTTAATAAACAATTCTGGTATTTCCTCTAGTAAAATAGTTAATCGAACCTTTTTGATTTTCTATTGAAAATCGTAATACATTATTCGGTTGATTTACATTCCTTAGCACTAAACAGAAGCGTAAACGAAAATGATATTATCTGACCTGTGATCTTATTATTTATAGCAGCTTGTAGCGCATAAGATGTTACGATAAGAAACTCTTCATTCAACATTATTTCCATACCGCAGGTTAGATTACCTTAGCATTTTCAGATTACTTTAGCATTTAAAGGTACATTTTCTGTACATTTTCGATGTTAGTGAGTTAATGGTTTATTATAGAGAAGGTATATCGATTTCATTGGCTTATTCTCTATTGATTTAATTGCCCTTGTTTACGTGCATCAAAAAGCATCAAAGAGTTATTTGAATATGAAAATAGAAACTACGTTAGATATTCAATAGAATTTCTTTGCCGTATTATTGAAGTTTATCAGTAAACTCAAGTAGAAAATTAAACTTTGGAGATAAGTAAGTTATATAGCGGCAAGTGAAGTAACTTAGAAAATATTAGCTACATTAGAAAATATAACTTTTAAATAGTCCGCTGTAAATTTAAGATTATTTTAAATGTATTCTATGAACACATATTTTTTGGAAAATTCGTGACATTGAAAAAATTCGGGGCCCCAACTTGTGGCCTTTGGTGACGAAACCTCGATAAAATCGAGAGAGGGCCATTTCTTAAGTATGAACACGTTTTCAAAAGACTATTTTTCAAACCTGTGCTGTTTTACTCGATAGATTTAACTTGAATGGCCTTTTAACATCCCCGGGCCCTAAAACATATACAAAGAGCTAAAAGCTGTCAAATCCACATTGGCCCCAAGTAAACATCCAAGTTGCCAGCGAAAGACTGAGCATCTCGGTTCGCCCATTCCAAAATTCCCTATTATTTATAATTGAAGAGTATTTCGAGCCACCTAGGGTCGAAAGCAAGGTCACTTATGATTTTAAGCAATGCCTATACATAAATTAAAGGCCTTGTCATACCGTATTGTATTCACTTATGTCTAAGAGGACTGCTTAAATGAGTTCAGTATTTTCAGTTCACCTCAAAGTAATTCTCACTGAGAAAAGGAAGTGGCCTGGCTTAGAACCAATGACCACATTACTTGGCATCGTAGTCAATTACATTTTCTCACCTCCACTTTTAAGTATCCCTATAGTTTCAAGCAGAATTCATTTCAGGAAGTGAATCAAATTAAAATGCGCAGCGCTAAAGTGTCGTCCGCCGCTAACGCAGAAAAAATGACAATCTGCTTAAGTAAAAAAAATAATGACATTTCAACAATCGCCAATGCGTTGAGACGGAATCTAATCAGGAAGCGGGATACGAAGACGTTAAGACTCCGATATCCCTGTGAATGTGTGTCTATGATTTTCCGTAGATAACGGAATTTAAAGGGCTTTCTTGAATTGATCTTCATAAAAGCAGAGAAATCTTTTCACCGACATAGCGTCGAACTTAGGGTCATTTTGGGAGCATTTATCTGTAAGTTTTAATCTCAATTTGTTAATTAACGAAGGAATGTTTTCCGTTCTTCGGTTCATTTAGTGAAGTACATCACGTGTTATCTTAGATTTAGTAACAATTTCGTTGTGCCTTTTAACGATGATTATTTTCTGTATGAATAGTTAATTTTAGCAAGATTTGTTGATATTAGATTTGCTAAGTTATTACAAAATAAATCAATACCATCTGTTTATATATTTATAGTAATTTTCGAGTACTTTTGCTGTATATTTATTATATACACGTTGTGCTATTGAATCATTGTAGTATGTCGCACAATGTGCTTAATAAACATATTTGAATTATATTCATCCTGCGCATTGTTCGTCATAACATTTCAGTTAATAATGAACCCAGCTACAATCTTTTATTGTATTATATTATCTTTTATTGTATATACAATATTTGCCTTCAACTATACATAACAGAATGTTTTCTAATGGTTATATTTTAACTCATCATACCTATAGGTAAATAATAAAGAACGAAGGAGTGACTATCTCATAATGCTAATGTTATTTCCATGCGATACTACATTTCTGTTGATGCAACAATAATTTCGAAATGATAAATAGGCATCCACTCTAATACCATATGATGTAAACAAAACATTATGTAAACTTGAAGTAGCTGCAACCTTTATACCAATAGAGACATATAATGCTTCATAAATTTCTTTCGGAATAAAATAAAGTGGAGTAAAATGATAGAAAGACGCAAAGGTATGATTAACATTGCCATATACTTCCAATGTAGCTAAATAATTGCACAGTAATAGGAAAATAGCCTCAGTGACGGTGAAAATCTGAGCATACAGACCCAGAAACAATAAATTAATCAGAGAATTCAGAGAAAGTAGACTTGATATTAATTAATTATTGATATTGTTATTAATTAACTACAAGATGTACCATAGCAAACTTCAGACTACGAGAGAGCATGCAAGTGTCCAAGTCTCCTCAGATAGCTATCGATAGCGAAGTTTAAGGCACGTAACGGAATAACTATAGTAATTCTTTTAAGGAATCATTATTATTGCAAATCATAAAAATTAATAACTGCTATATGAATTCATTAAATGAGAATTAATGATGAAAATGAGAATGAATACCCTTAAATGATTCGGAATTCCGGTATTGCTTATAGGCCGTCTCACGCGAGATGTTAAATATCAATCAAATATTTGACAACCTAAATATTCGTAGGGATTCCTCTGCCATAACATCAGAAGGATTTAAAGTATCCCTAACAGGTCTACGGGTGATATTTTCACCTCTTTCAATGTCTTCCGCAAAGAAATAGGCGACTAAACGCTCTGCCATGTTTGTTTACTTCTGCTTGTCGACGGATTCGTACGTTCTCGAGTGCCAAATTTTGATCGAGGAAGTTCCCGACGTCGAGGAGGCAAGGATGTCGATCACGATCGATAACTTCGTTTACAAAATCACCTTGGTAGATTTTGATCGACTAATATCCAAAGATAGCCAACTTGCCGACCGATATCGAGAATCGACAAGGTACAAAATCAGACCCCAGGATCGAACCAATGATATCTACGATCGATATCTCAATTTTTCTCCTGTGAGATGGTCTAGGTTTTTACGGGAAAGAATTGACTGGTCAGCGACGCTTTTATTTTATCCTTAGAGTTTATATCTTCCATTCAAAATCGATTCTCTATTCCAAAAAATAAATAACCTTATACTTTGTTTAACACTTTTAGAATTGTAAAACAGGAATCTTTCCTTTTGTATTTCTAAAAAAACCTGGCGGCTACGAATACCATGGAGCTTTCAGGATCGCAGAATCCGTTTATTATATATAATTATTGTATAATATTTGTAATAGGAACACATTTTGGAGAACAGATGCCAATAAAACTGTGGACAACAGATTAATGCTACGCCGCATCAGAAGAAATGTATCCATCTAGTTATAATATACGTAGAATAGGGAAATAGACTTCTCTATTGCTGAGCCTAGCATATGTTTTCCATCTGCGCTTTAGTATGATTTTCTGTGTGTACGCCGCTCAAGCGGAAAGGCTCATTTCTTTCCTTCCATTGAGTTCTTTTCCTTTTTCGAGAATACATGACGTGACGCTCCTGTTTCCACGAAACCGGTGGTGTCTTTAACCACCGTAAGGGAGAACTTTCTCTTCAATTGTTTTCTCCTGCAGGTTTAAAAGTAAAGGTTTCCCTTAGAAGAAGCAAGAGCATCCGTTTTAAATCGTCAGACCAGAAATATTACGAACTAGGCGATAATCAGCTGTGTATAACCGAAATACTTTTTAAAGTGAAAATAAATCTGATTTTCTTCTCGCAGTCGGCGATATCGCCTCGTGGTAGAAAGCAAGTTGCTCTACATAACTGTTTGATGCTGAAAAGGTTTCGCTCTCTCTGCAGCAATCAGTGTGCGATGATCTAACTCCGGAGTGTACAGTGGCCTCATAACGCCGCTCTTTGGCTCGCTTTTCAATAGATGCTCATTTCAGAGAAAGCTATTCGTACATTTAATTAAAAACTCAGGAAACGTATGTTTTGCATACAGTATACATAGATGGAAGTTTAGATATCGTATACTCTATTCTAATTCTTAACGATGGTAGCAAAGGAAAGATCATTTTTGACACGTTCCCCTCACTGGTAAATCTTTCATTCGGAATTATTAATATGATAATTTGTCTTCGATGTTTTGACTTCCTGCTCTATTCAGAACATCCAGGGATTTTTCCGTGCTACTCGAGTTTTGTCTTATCGTAGCCTTTTAATGCACATTTTCCTATTTAAGGATTATTTTTAATTATATTACCTATTTTCTGGGCTGGAATTGGTCATCTGAAACTACGCTGATAGCAAGTGATAGGTTATGTTATGCAAAGGTTTTAGACCAGATGTGCATCTGTGTATATACGATGTATGTGTGTATACACCCAATTTTGTATACGCATTTATTTATTTGTAAATTTTGCTGTAATTCATGTGACTATATTCGTGGCGGTGTAGATTACTTCGTCTCTGATAGATGGCAGCTTGAGTTATCTTTATATTGTACGATTGGCATATTTAGCCATTTTCAACCAAAGCTTTTATCATAACGGGTTATCTTCAATTCGTGAGTTCACTCCATAACGTAATAAGTCTTACATTATCAGATGATTATTGTTTCGCGAAAAATTTAAATTTCATCCAACTTCTCTGTCAAGAATTTTACACTAATATATACATGATCCAACCAATTTCTTTATTAAACTGCAGATCTTTACGCGCAGGAACTCTCTCTCGAGAATAGTTATTTTTCAATTCACATTTCTCATACACTTAATTCATGAAAACCTTAGATTCTGGAGCAACAAACTTTTATCGAAAAGAAATCGTCCAATTTATCTCGTATTTCTTTATTTTATAGAATAGCGTGTGCAAAAAGGTGGAGTGGGCGAGAGAGAGTAAGGAATGGGAGAGGGAAAGTAGAGGGGGTGTCGCGGCATTGAATATTATAATGAAGAAATAATTCCGTCGGCCTCGAGGGACTCGCTTACTCCGCTTTCTAAGGTCAATGTTCTCTCGTCACTCGGACTGTTGCATTAGCGATTTTTTAGGGGAGTGGAAGCGGAAAAGAAGGCAAACGAAGAGGGAAATATGAGGAAAACTGAAATATCAAATTAGGCGCGGAAAGAAAATAATTTCCGGATGGCTTTTTTAAGGCGTAGGATTTGTCTCTATAATCACATTATCGGAAAATTGAATATTATTCCCATCGATTATGTTTGCGATGGAAGAAGCAAGTAATGACTGATTCACTCATTATTTACATAAATCGGAGTGACGGCGCAGTTTCTCTCCTCCCGCAATAACAAATTGTGTAACATATTCATAAGTTCAAAACAATAAAGAACATCTCAGCTCATATAACCGATTTGACAATTCAATAACTCATCCCAAGCTCACAGCTTTCAATTTTCACAACGCATCATCAGAGAGCATTGCTTTTTGACTTGTTGCATTTCCACGTATTCTATTCCATACCTTACAAATATCCCAAGAATTACGCAGTATTGAAACGGTGATGAAGAATTCAGGAATAGAAGTAATTATTTTGGTATAAAAAAATAAACGAAACCCAAACATGGAGTTGATTGTATTTTCTTATTTTAACAGATATAGAAAAGTGAGGAATGGACACATTTTATTCAGGATGCAAATTTGTGATTTCTCCACTACCTGTTGTTGATTGGAGAACTTTGACATCTTAAAGTTGCATTGCTGGAAAACGTAATATTTTTCTCGATTTGTTGTTTGTTTTTCTAATAAAAATGCTATTTGATGCTACTATGTAGTATGTCATATTCGTAAACATTCTCAACCTTTTTTAATTGAAACAGTAAGATCAAGAAAGTGTTACAACTGATCGCAAAAAGAAAGAAAAGAAACACTTGCAAAGAAGCTCGAATAGTGAACTTCCCCAACAGGATTAACAGCAGTCATGAAGTTTATGTAAAATGGCAGCAGTTAGATAATAGAGAATATTAATCAAAATATAGAAGAATGAATTTAGCTTAAAATGTGGATTAAATATAATGATTTTGTTGTGTAACCAGAACACAGAATGGGGTGTTTGCATTTATTCGCTCGACAGAGAGAAGAATTAGCAGAGCACTTCATCACGCAATACATTTCATTTTGGGCTCGATTTTCATCGATTTAGAAGCAATTTCGATAAAATAATGCTCTATATGATTTTTCCTTCTTCATAATGTAATTATCTATGTAATTAATCATTCATTTGTAAATTAACCGCACATGGTGTTTAATATCGCCAAAATTTAGCTCTTGTCCCAACTGCGGATGCACCGTAATCATGGCGAATTCCATAATGACGAATAATAATTACGAAGGTTAATTGAAATAAACTCAGTCCTACAGCGGTTTTGGAACAATAAATGTATTGAGTAGTTCACGCTTTCGTGAATAAAAATAATTTTCATATATTCGATTTTCGTTTATCTCGTTGTTGTAATGGTATAGATTTCATGTGGAATTTAAGGTTAGGGGCTAGTAGGACAGAGTCACGTAGAAGAGAATTTCGACTGCTCTGGTTGCTTTAAAAGACTTTGTTAAATTATTGAAATGAAATCGATCTCAGGTCTCATACGACTGCCAAATAAAATCACCGTTATTTCCCTTCCAGAGCAATGATTTCCTTTTACTTCTTCATCAACGGATTCGGGAGGCAGTTTTGTAAAGCCAATCTCAATAAAAATGATTTTTTGCATCGAGTACGTAGAAAGTATTCATTCTTTCTTTATTCAATAGAAAGTTCACTCAAAGGAATTTACTTCTCGTGCTACTTAACACGATTAACACACGCAGATCGACCCGATTTTTCTCTTGAAGATTATTTATATATTTAACGAAAGTTTAAACTACTATTAAATATTCATTTTTTCTTGGGGAGCGTAAGGTTTTTTGTGGTGGGAAAATATTCCAGTTTAGTTTCCCAGAGGTCCAGGGGAGCGTAAGATCGGAAAAAAGCAGAATTTCCTCGTACCTGCAGCCTTCCCTTGAGGAGACCTCGCATATTATGTTACCCTTCATAAAAGGGACAAAACCTACCTCACGAGTAATTTCAGCGTACCATATGTTGATCATTTCCTTAAGATTCGAGATGTGTGAGAAGAGTTCGAGTGAGAAAGAAATTGCCCCAAAATGTCCTCTGACGATTTAAACTCATTCCACACTGCCATCGAATTTTTGGTTTCAATATATTTTCATTTGCCTTAGTCGTGGGTCATCACGAGGGGTCAAGAGAGAAGTTCAGACTTGACATGAGGGCAACCCTTAAAAGCTGAATCCAGTTTTAAATTTCTCTCTTTTCACTTACATTTTAGCAAACTTTTCGAAAGTAATTTTTTTGCACCTTATATTTGTTGCGAGAATTATTATTATCTCGGTGTTTTATTTCCCAAGTCGTTATGAAATCAAACGACGAATTACTTGAAATTAAAAAGGAAATGCTTGTATAATTTACCCTGCATTAAGTGATTTGGCCTCTTTATTACGTGTTATTATTTTTTTCTAATTTCGATAAATTTATAAAACAAACTAGAAAAACTTAAATTGTAGTTTCTTTTTAGAGTCACGCGGTCAATCAATCAAAGATTATCCTTATATTGTTTTAAATTTTGTAGAATTACCGTTGATGGTGTAAATTTCACCTTTGGTCCCATCACCCACTGACGCATGCACCCCCTGCCACACGCCGAAAGGTGGTTTGCAGTGTACTCACATAGACAAAGACATTCAAGCATTGAATTCCCTTTTAATGATACGCCCTGAGGCATTTGCCTAACTTGTTTAGTCTTCATTCGTCATTAGACGGAGGCTGATTAATGGGAGGGAGGCTTTATCTAAGAATTCATGAATTAACTTTTTAACACATTTAATCAAAAACTTTAATGATTTCTGGTATTAGTAGTACTGTTTATTCAACAGCTGAGGTTTCGCACACATGGGCCCCCTCTGAGAATCGAACCCGTCCCGGGTTTTAACCGGGACTTATACTTTAACATACTTTTATAGAAGGTACTACCAACTTGGCTATTCGGGAGTCCACATAATGTTTTATAATCGATGACTAAATAGTCGTGAAGGTTGCCATTTAATTCAAGAATAATTTACACTGCGAAGGGGGCAAAGGAAGGGGCTCGTTAATACGCAGTCCTAGAAAAAATGTACCCATACTTCATGAAATGATCGATGTACATAAATATTAAACCAGTGATAATCACTTCTTCTATTTCCTTCTTTTATGTCAAAAATAACTTACTAATCTCGCGAAATCTGACAGTAATATCCTCTAGAGCTTGTATTAAATAAGTGACATTGTTCAGTCGACTCATTTCATAGAGTATTATCACTAAAAACTATTTTTATGTATATTTGTTATATTAGCTACAAAAATATTTATGTGCTTAATTTTTTATATCTACTAATTTATTTCTAAATTGAATTTACAATACCTAATACAGATAATATTTTTGATGAATCTCTTTCATTGGCAAGTTCGTTTGGGCCCATCTTATGCACGAGACAGTGAACTTCATCTTCATAAAACTGCAACTCGAAATGATAATCTCAAGAATATTTCAAGATTGTCATGTACTTACTTAGTCTTTCTTATTTTTGGAAAGCCTTTCTGACTGCCGGTTGGATTTAACTTACTTGCATAATAGAAGATCGACATTTCATAGAAACGCCAATTTTTTGCTTTCTTAGAGATTAGAACATAATGATTCTGAAAGGAATAATTGTTGCTAGAAGTAAACTGAGATACTAATTTTCATACAAGTATACTTTGCAAAGATATGTAAGGGCTAACTTAAATAAAAATGGAGTATTTTTTCAAAGATTTCGATGTACAACTTGAGCGTAAATGGCTCGCTTTCATATTGATTCGTGATCACCACATTACTTTCCAAAGAAATTGAACTTTCTCGTTTCCGTGAAATACGTGTACAACCGGAGGAAATGAATATTTTATTTGTAAAAATCGTTGAAAAAGGCCGTTTTGAGGGAAAGTTTTACTGAGTGCCCTCAATTGAGAGCATGTGGGTAGCCATCCTAAGAGGGCGGTTGCTATGGAAATTTTAGCCGCGTACGGAATTTTCGCTCTCGTTAAAATGAGTAAATAAATGCAACTGCTTATCCATAGGTCCAAATTGGGACTAAATGTTCTACAATTTTGCCTTTGCCTTAGTGGCTTTCTCTCATTTCTCGAAAGCGATGACTCGCCATCTCTCAAGGTGATTCTTTCTCACGGACGGAAATCATGGTTAAGTTCAACGACATCGTGTTATAGCATGAGTTTGGCGGGCGAATGTAAACCAAGGACACGATGCCCATTTCGCATCGCCTTAAGCCTTAATTTATTGGACAAGTGCTTTCTCGCCGCGGGCATTTTTCCTCGCATTGTGAGTCACAATTGCTGTCTCACAAATGCTAAGGACTCGAAGTTTTTATGATTTTATGCACGCAAATTTCGGTACGTGTTCGAGAATTAAAGCTATAAACTTCGCTGATGAAAAGTAGAAACGAGCCGGAGATGGCGTTGTTGATATTAAATAATTTAAGTGATTCCAGTTCGAATATAATAGAATCGAAAATATTGTGTCGCCTCAATCTTGATGTAGCAGCCCTCGAAATTTGGAATATTATACTAAAAGTTGCTTGCATACTGCAAGATTTGGTATTATGAATTTTCCCTCCTCTAATATTGCAAACAAAGGCACAAAAAAGGTACAATATCTCTCAAAGAACATTTATTAGAAAATATACCGGTGTGACGTCGAGCCAAGAAACCTTTCTATCAGTATTACTACTTGTTACACCTGCGGTTTCAAGTCGTAATACGTTCAGAAAGTACTGAAAAATGTTTTCCGATTTATTTATATGATCCTTATGAGCGAAAACTTGACGCGCATTGACATCGAACCAAGTATCAATTGGCTAGTAATGGATGGAATATGGAAAATTGTCTTAAAAGCTATCTACGTACCGAGTTATAGGTACCCATTTTTTGGGAAGTGCCACAAAAAATATTCAAATTCTCAATCTGTATTTATAAGGGCGAGATTTGAACCGTCCTAGCATCGAACCAAGAAGTATTATGGGGAGACTTATAATTAAATTACGCTTTAGAAGCTCCTTCATTAACTATCACTAATATTTTAAAGCGAAATCGTACCGGGAAGTACCTCAAAGTGGTATCCGAGTTATCTGTACCCATCCTGTACCTGTATCCTACATCTTCAACTTCCTTTGTGGAGACCCCCTGAGGATGGAGGCTTTGTCTCCATCCTCAAGGGAATTTGGACTTCCCAGAAATCGGTAATCAGGAGCTTCCAGTTTGTCTCTTAGCGCGAGTTCCGCCCGCCAAAAGACGGCTTACGGAGTGTTTTTAAACTCTAAATGATTTCTGAATTTGGTTAACCAAGTAGCATTTTATCTTCACAAGGAAATGGCTGAATCAATTGTTGATCATAACGAAATGAATTCTGTCAGTAGCTGATGTAAGAATTTCCTATTTTCGAGAGGGAAACCTAAACGTTTTTCCATTCTTTAGAACAGGAAAGTTTGTCAGGGGTATCCGAATATTACAGTGCACTTTCCGTTCCTCCTTTAGTAGAAAATAAGGTCAATGCGTGCGTAAATTTATCTGCCCGGAGCCATGAATGCACGTTAGAATGAAGCTGATGCGGTTTCAACGGCAATCAAGTTTGCACGCATAAGCACGGGTGATTTTCAAAGAGAAATCGCAGTAGTACGAGTAGTATTGTTAGAAGTCCCTCGACAGCTTAGGTCATTTCGCACGAAGGCCCCCAACGAGAATCGAACCCGGGACCGCTTTCACCGAGATCGAACACGTTGCGCACTTGGCTATACGTACCCAGAGAAATTGCTTAAGACTAGTTTCATAGTTCGTGAACATAAGACTTAAGACTCCGATGATGCCATTTGCAATAAGCCTTATTTAAAGGCCGTGGTTTCTTCTAAATTAGACTAGTACATCTTAATTCCCTCTTCACTTTTTATACATGTAAAAAAGAATGTATATCGAATATTCTTGTAATAGTGATTTATCAATCACACAGCCACAGAATCATGACGATTTTCGAGTTCTGGGTGATATCTTCTATAAGGGACAGGGTTGTGCCCCCTTCGTTTTAATCTCTATAAAACGTACCTTACAGGCTGAGTTTCTGTTATTGGCAATTGCTCATCGATTCTAAATCGTCTCTTTATGCAGGAAAGAGAGCTTGGGAAACGTCTTCCAATCATCACGATCAACCTTTGTTTTTAGGAATTATCATCATTCTTTTCGTTTTCTAAACTCCATAAAAAATCTAATGAATATTAAATAATCCCCTGGTATTGTTTTAAAACAAACACAACCAGGAAGTAGTACCAGCTAACAACACCATAACTCTTCAAAGAATAATGACAACACTAGAAGATGAAATGAAAAAGAATATAATATAAATATATGTTTGGAAAACAAAAGTAATGAGAATAAACGAAAAAGAAAGTATGAGCGTTAGAAAAAAAGAATTAAGAATAGAACAAATAAAAAGAGACAGATATCTGGGGAGTATGATAACAGAAGATTGGAGGAGTGAATAACAGATGAAAGCAAGAATTGATATGGCAAAAGAAGCCTTCCAGAAAAAAAGAAGTATATTATGCAGACACCTGGCACTAGAATTGAGAAAAATTGATTAAATGATTTGTTTGGAATGTTATGATGCAAAACTATGAAACATGGACCTTGGGCAAGAGAGATAAGAGTAGGATTGAGTCATCTGAAATGTGGGCATAGAGGAGGTTGAAGAAGATGAAGGTCGGACTGACAAAGTAAGAAATGAAGAGGTGCTGGACAAGGTTAGAGAGAACTCCTAAACAGCATCAGGAATTGAAAAGAAATGTAGATTGGTAAAATATTAAGAGGAAATGGAGTAATTACAACAGCTTTCGGAGGAACGGCAGAAGAGCAAAAGAAAAGAAGAAAGCTTAAGATTATAGAAGTCATAAAAAGATATGGAGGATACAATGGAACCAAGGAACAGAGGAAGAAAGGCATATGGGGAGAACTACGGTGGATGTGCTATTATGCAGAATGCCGTGTGATGATGTCCATCAAGAGCTGTGAACTTGGCCATCCAGAGCCCATGAGAATGACCTTTAGTTCTTTATAATTGCAACAACCGCGAATTAAGAAATTTGCAATGCTCGGATGAGCGTGTTGCCTTCACCTTTACCTTTGCTTTCTCGGCAGCGCAAAGTCGAGTCATTCCTAAGTAGGATTAATTTTTCCACTGAACTCGTCATACAAATTTGAAGGTTCATTGAATTAAAATGGAACTGAATTATATCGGAGACGTTTCGAGAAATGTCTACTCATTCAACGCCTATGTATAGCATTATTAAGTTAAGAAGCTTTAATGCTTATTCATTTATTTAGCGTAAATGTTTGCGCTTATAATTTAACTGCAACATTTATCAAATATCAGATTTTCCTTTATAGTACTGATGTCGTATATTATGCACATACTCAGCGCGGATACTACGAATGCATGTTTTGATGAATCATCCCTACTAAATTGTCATGTCTATTGGTAAAATCTGCGAATGACAGAATCTTACAGCCTCATCTTATGTGCTGGACAGTCTCCAGTGTACTTGGACATTTTCAGTGGCTGTCATTTTTCATCTTCTGATCCTTATGTAATCTGGTGATAAAAATTACCACTAAGGATCAATTTTTGGTTGCTTTAACTTGATCTTGGATTGCTATAATTAACCCTTATTTTTCCGTAAACAGTGTTCCATGATTTAACCGATACTTTGACGCTTCTGTGTCAACATGTACTTGGCTTCATGGTCAAAGTCATGGGGGTGTCTTCCATGGAGGGCTTTTCACTTCCAGATGTCAAGAAGGTCTTCTTCTATTGGACCAGATTCCTGGTGTTCAATTGAATTTATACTTTGCCGCAGATCAAGTAGAATTTTTATCGGCATGGGCAATTGCTCTGTGGAGTGCGGATTTTTCTTGCATCTGATCGAAGTATTACGTTTACTAACTATTACATATGTAGCCGTTCAAGATTCACTATACATCTATTACCTCTTGATTTTAGGAGAGTTATTCGTTCCTCAGCTGCATTTCGGTAGTGTACTCGGAACCGGACAAGTAGTTTCCGAGTTATTCTTTCAAGATCTTCCAAGTCAGTTTTTGTCCACTTAATGACGACAGAAGTATATGTGAGAGTAAGTATAGCCCAACTTTTGATGGGTATTCTTCCCAGAGAGCTTCGTTTCTAGGATCGCTTTCATACGGTACGGTATCATAGATACATATATTTCTCTATATATTACCGAATAATCCGCAAATATCTTCACATTGCTATCGATCTAATCGCTTAGGTCATTGATATAAATGAGGAAGAGTAGAGGTCCGATGACGCTGCCTTGGTCGATGAAAAAGTTAGAGAGCGATGCTATTTCACGTTAGTTAGGCCCCATCTGGAATATGCGGCGAGTATATGGGAACCAGCGGATGAAACGAACACTCGCGAACTCGAGAAAGTGCAGCGTAAGTTTTGTTAAAATGATACGTTTTGTTAAAAAGTGCTACGATAGAGAAGAAAACGTAACGCAAATGCTCTCAGACGCAGGTTGGGAATCCTTGAAAGAAAGGAGATTAGAAGCTAGGCTGCGATTGTTAGATAAATTCAGAGGAAATGCATTTTCGGAAGACGTAATTGGTATTATGCGACCCCCATCTGCTACTTCCGCCGATCCGACAGTGAGCGTAAAATAAGATAAATAGATGCGAGGACAAGCCGTTTGAGGGACCCATTTTTTCCGCGAACGATACGCGATAACAATAAATTAAAGAGGTAATTCTAATCTTGGTGTTTACACCCTCTGCCACACGCCGAAAGGCGGCTTGCAGGGTATTTATGTAGATGTCTTTGTATCTCTTCGTTGTTTGCTCTTTAATCCCTTTATGGTGTATTTTTAGGACTTGTTGTATTCCAAAGTATTTGTACGTATCCTCTTCATCAAAAGTTCCATCTCTCAAATCAAATCCTATGGCTTGATGGATGCCTCCACTTAGTGTCTTACATTTATCCATTCCAAATGACATGCAGATATCCTTTGAAAACTCCTCGTTCTGTTATGTAAGCTTTGAAGTTTAGTTGGTGTCGAAGCATAAAGCTTGATGTCACCCACGTAGAGAAGATGCGTACATTTTTGTTGATCATCGCTTTTTATGTTAAAACTGTATCCCGCTCTGTTAAAACGTTAGAAAGAGGATATTACTATTCCAGACAGAACAAGAATGGGCTCAATATTATAATGTTGCTGCTGTCGTTATGATAATTATTCTCATTCCTTATTCGGTTTCAGATGGATTTTTACCATGTCAAAGCCTTTCTTTTGCATTTCAGGAACTTTGATAATATTGATGTTGTTTTTAGAATGACTGCCTGTTCCTCTTGATATTAATTTTTTTCCAGATGTGTAACAATGCTTTGTTGAAATTACTGTGACTGACATGACTATTGGTACTATTGTGCGTTCTGTGACAGTGTACTGGTGGATATCGCAGAGCTACGGAGGAGTTGCCAACGCAGTCACATGCTGTGGTGAATTATTGACCACATGGAAGAACAACTCAGACAGGATCAAAGAGGAGCCCCTCTGATGGTGGAGGCATTGTCTCCGAAATGTACATTGGGACTTCCCAGAGTTCGGTAATCCGAGGCTTCCCCTTAGTCTCTTAACGCGAGTTCCGCCTGCCGAAGTACGGCTTACGAAGTGTTTTTAAACCTCTAATTCATTAACAGCCGTGTTCCAAACTTCTTTTCTTTCAGAATCAAAGAGCTCTGAGTATCACCCATCAGGTTGAGCAACCAGCGATGTTGGGAATTGACAAGATTTTCTACACACATCTGTTTCTATTGCTTCTTTTAATACGTATTTTCTGTAGTTCCTTGTGACTATTATGAATTGCAAGTGGAAATCCTTTTGTCTGCGGGAATGATTGTCCCATTGGTACCCACTCATATGTTAATATTTTGTTTATAACCGGGTTCTGTATGGCATTGTAATGATAACGATGCAGTATCTTTCTAGACCAAGTTTTTTTCTTCTGTTTTCCTGTGTTTACTTGTACATATTCTTCTCTCAAGTTTAATAGAGTTTAATGATAATCTGCTCTGACTACAGCGCTGTGTAATGAACTAATGATCTGTAAATATCATTATTATTAGTATTAATGTTGTCGCATTTTCCCAGTGTTTCCGGAGGGAAGATATCCCCTCTGCTCTGTTTCTGTCGACATGAAGAGGAAATTCACCCTAACCCATGCGGTCCTGAGTTCTCTCGTATAATTGATACATTAGCGCACAATGCTCTAAGTTTTGGTAACACTGCTTTTTATGCTAAGTTGATGATATTGCTCTCCAAGTACGTTTTCAAACGTATCTTAGGAATTTTTTCAACATGAACACTTCTGCAGAAATATCCAAAAGGATAACCCTTTATTTTCAGATACTTTTTGTTAGTAATGTAAGATCTTATTTGTCTCTTTTTTCCATCTCGATTCTTCGGATACTTTGGGATAAAGGCGATGATTATAAGATATTTGTCGGTATTATCAATTAAAAGGATATCTATTATGTTTTAATTTCACGTTTTGTTGGTCAAGACTGGTCTATCCTAAGGTAGGATGATATTGTTCCTCACAAAAACACTGTTAATACACTTCTTGAATGATAAAATTATTGGGAAAATTCCGCAGTTTCCCATTCTATGATGTTTTATCGATAAATTAAAACATTGGCATTTTTAAATAACCTTATTATATCCTAAAACTAATTCCCAATAATGCTACTTGCGGGAAGATTGGCTATTACTCTTGTAGATGGTGATGAAATTAAACTTGATCATATCAAGTGAAATTTTGTGATATGTCATAGTTAACGTAATAATTCGCTGGAAGAATTATCTATGAAATTACTAAAGATTATATACAATTAGATAGATTACTATGTATTATATAAAAATTTTCGCGCCTGCTATTGGTGTGATCTAACACCGAAACTATAGTCGTTTCAAGTAACATATGAAAATTATAAATTATATATATTTATACGTATTTCTTAGTATATTATTATATTTTACAATATGTATACTATACTTAGGTGTATATTATACTTAGTATTGAATTTTACAATAACTTTTTCTATCTTCCATCCATTAAAGCTTAGATCAAACGAAGTTCTACAAGTTCTCTGTAACTCTTAAATCTCAAATCTCGAAACCAATCGGCCACGTCACTTGTTTTTTTCCCGCAAACCCGTGGCCATTTTTACCCATCTCTCCAAGCGGCACACTAATGCCGATTTTTCAGGTCATACCCCCGGGTTTTGCTTTCACGCCGCTTCATTTCATCGAGTGGTGACCCCGTTGGCAACGGCGCAAGTGGAGCGCGGGCTCCCCCGCAATCCAGCGTCCCGCATTGCACTCGCAAGGTCGGGGAACTCTCCCATCATACGGAAATTGCTCCGTTTCTCTTTGCATTATACTTCTGATCACTTCCTCTTTTGGGAGTTGGTTGGAAACTGCGAAATGTTGGGATAAGTAATAAAGGTTTGGAGTCCCTTTGTTTCATTGCATCCTGATTCCCATTGTAAATCACCGTTCGCAACAAGGTTTGTCTATTAAGGGAAATGGTGGGAGAGGAATTGGAGAGTAGTAACAATGGGTTAAAGGGAGATGGGTTACCCGAGTGATTTCACTGGCTTGAGGGGCAAGGAAGACTAGAGAAAGCTTTCTGAATGCAGGGGGGTATGAGCTAGGGTGTACACGGTCACGTATGCGCGTGCTAAGATAATCAAAATAGCGTTATACTGTATGCCTAAGTGGCACAAAAGTAATGTGTTTAGTTTGCTCATGTTATATTATATAATATAAGCAAAACATAATCGTAGTAGTAATGTTAAAAGTACTTCGATAGCTAAGGTCATTTCGCACGTGAGCCCCCACCGGGATAAGTGTATAAAGGATACATAAATTGGTTCAAATGGGAGAAAAAAACTACAATTTCGTAATCATCGTCGTTTGATAATCCTGTCCGCATATGCTCATTATTTTCAAAGGTTATTTTTATCGTGTTCCAGGATTATGGTAGAGATAACTGTTTTAAATTCATTTAAAACTCTTAGTTATGGAAAAAATCCTTGGAGATTTGTTTTATCTCGCATTACGTTTTTAACTGAATTTTACAAATGTAGGTATCTCCTTATATACGTTTGAAACTAAGGTATTTAAAATGTTTGTCCGTCCAAGCAATCGGTAGATGATTACCAGGATTCCAACTGAAAAAACTACAGCATATAATGCTCGCCATCATTGCGACAGTCAACAGCTTGTCGCCTCTAATTGACTTTTTTGAATCCATAGGCTAAGCTGTATCGCATGCAATGAATGCATGCCTTCTCATATGGCAGTCACTTTTTGTCTTCTCAGTCGACTGCACGATATCTTCTACGAATAAATTGGATAATTTGTTTACGCCCAATGGATAGGGAGAAGGACTCAAAGAAAAGGCGATGACATTGCCGTTTCAGTTAATACCATTTTATACGCCGCGAAAGTAAAGGTTTTCCAGTAAGACGGCCTTCAAATTTTATAGACATTAGCTTTTTGTTAACTTGAGATACTTTTCTTCAGTTTTAAAGTTGATCCCATGTAAATCCCATCCCATCGTTGATTGTGATTAAGTTGGTTTTACGTGTTCAGTTAATAGCCTTGAGTTTCATCAAACTCATTAAATTCTCGTGTAGTTCATTAGATATTTATTGTTTACAATACATTTTCAAGGGAAAATCGTATAAATCCATCGAAACATTTGATTGAAAATCTATGTTTCAGCCATCAATTTTAATCAGTTTTAGAAATATTAGCTATCGATTTGAAAAAATCCAAGTCTGATTCAAAGAAGAAAAGTGTAACTACTCATTGATTTCCCAATGTGGATAACTAAAACCACTCCAAAGGGTTTACTTGTTCTCTTTTTTAAATGGCCTTCTTTTAAACATCGAAAACAAAATTACCATCTATATGCTATCATTGAATGAAATTAAATTACCATCTAAATGCTATCATTGAATGAAATTAAATTACCATCTAAATGCTATCATTGAAATCATTGATTCAAATCTCATTGGAATCTATTATGAACCATATCATCAAACCTTCACAAAAAAAGAAAATTAACCGTAAAGGTCTGGTAAAGGTAATTCAAAGATGTTTTAATTGAAGGAAAAAGACGGCGGCGAACTCGATAGATTCGAACAGAGGCGTCGAGGCGCGCGCTCACTATCCAGGCCAAATCTCGGAAACTCGTATTTGGCAGATATTATCAATCTTTCAGGAAAACTTCTGTAAACATATATTTATTTTATTAATAAACGTCTCAAAAGAATTAAATTGTAGGAACGCTCCGTGATCACCTTTGATAACCGAAAAACAGCCACAAATGTTGAAATTTCTAAACTTAATGTGCAATGCCTTTCCGTTATTTGATTGCAATGGTAGTTTACGCATTTCATTTTCTGACCATATGGAACAAATTTAGGGGGCGTCCCGAAAGAATTTCCGACTTTGGAAAATACGGACCACGTTATTATGAGATATATTAAAAATTCCGTAACCCGGGACAATTTTATTTCGTTTTAGTCAGCCTCTATAAAGACGCTTTATCTGAGCAGCTTTTTTTCTCGACTTAATGTAATGGAAATCGAAAATTTATATTTTCGGTACCTGATAAACGTTGAGTTTGGAAAGGTTCCATATCGGAATCCGACTTCGATTGTGTTACAAGATAACGATTCGCAGATCAAATCAACCACAAGAACGTACTAATACTTTATACTTACCGAAACACCTACCGTGGCTAGTAGCTAATTCGCAAAGAGAATATCTTTATTTTATCAAACAATATCCATTCTTATAATTTAGGACGGTCTTGCTACCATGTCTTGTTGAACGAAATATTAGTCATTCGTCTTTTAGTACGGGATAGAAAAAAAGGCATCTTTTATATGCATTTGTCTCAGTCTTTTTCAATACTGTGATAATATTAAGCTACTGAGATATTAGTTATGCTGAATAATAGCGTTAATTAAGGTTTCTCCTTATGTAATGTTTCGAAAAGTGTTACTCGTAGAGTCATTGTGCTTCACTAACGTGGATTTGTTCTGCCTATAGCATCCTATCTCAGTGAGGAAAGCAAGGGCAAAATTCCACTCTAGTGGTGGACTAGAGGGGATGAGATCTTAACCGGCCTTCGGACTGAATACTTTACAGATACCTTAGGAATTGTATCTGAAATTTTCAATAAATTATTGCGCTATTATTATTGTTTACAGTAATATATAGAACGACATTGATGATTAAGTCAATAGCTAGTGTAGAAGATATTTAATACTAATTTTAATTAGACTATAAAGTCTTGCTTTTTTAAAATAAGGCAGGAATACAAGAATAAGTATTTGAGAAAAATATGTAACCCTCTCATTGGATTTTTATGTGAGCAGAGATAGTCGATTCGACTCGTTAGAAAATTAGCGAAGCTTCGAAAGTTATCCAACACAAAAGTTCTTAAACCATTAATGAGAGGTTAATGCGAATCCGGCTGTCATTATGGCGCTCGTAACACTGTTTCCATGAAAGAAATCGGTGAGAGCGTGGAGGGAAATGAGAGACTGTTGTCCAAACATCGATTTCGTATGTGGAGCCATCTTCTCACAACTCTCCTGTGCTCGACTTACATAAGGACCTACTTAACGAAGGTTTCTCTCTTATCCACTCTCTGGAGATCATCTTCAGAGTCTGCAGACCCATCCATTCGACGTGGGCCGACTTCAAAGAGAAACAAGCATATATATTTAAGAACAATTATTGGTGATAGCTGAGTTCAACTTTTACTAAGATTCGCTCTTCCCACGAAGTATATTTATAAATGTAGCGAAGGAATATTCTCTTCCGGAAAAGTGTGCTTTTCAAGTCTCATCGAGCGGTTTACTTCTTTACCAATGGAAAAGATAAGTCGTAAATAGGAGGGCGATTTTGCCATCCGTGCCCAATGTTATTCTTTTACGGTGTTGAGGGTGAGTAGGCGGCTATCGGGAAGGAAATTGTCAACCAGTGTTATTCGACCAGCTGTTGGAGATGGTCAGGGTCGCGAATTCGGATTAAATTTATCTCGCACCTTTTCAGAGCGAGGGAAAGCTTTACGAAAATCAAGTGCACATTCGTTTTCTTTTGTCACTGTTCCCTGTTGTTCGAGGTACAAATTTGTGATACTGGAAGTTGTCTTACAATTTACTCGAACAGTGTTTCTGGTTTAATACTTTATCCGTGGTTGTAAATTATGACTGAAGTATAGTAATTGCCATCTAAACTTCGAGATAATTTTACCGGTTTTCTCAGCAAACCTCGAAGCAGTAGTGGTTGGGTTAAAGGAACTTTTTTTCTGACCTATATTCATCATGGATGTTACCTCTTTTCTGGTAATATATTTGTATTTTTCGGTTCGAGTTATCGCGCGGAATGGTGGTAATATGCCGTGACTTATTTGCATAGAATAACAATGGTTCCCAAATAAGGTGGCTTCATTATCTCAACACCAACCCACATGCCGATGTAACGTTGGGTGAAAGTTTCCTCCGAAACTGATTGCGAGTGAAATGTTTCTGGTCGTACAGTATATTGCTCATTAAAATTTAAATTAGCTACGGCGTCATATTTTCGTATGTTGATGAGTGAAATTCGGAAGTTCAAATTGCTGCGGATTTCAAATTATTACGCCGTTTCTCAGGATTTCAAAATAGAGAGGCTGCCTGTATGCATGCTTACATACAAGAGTTACGAGTTCTGAAAGCCAAGTTGCGTACGTTACGTTCGTCCAATGCTATAGGTGTTGTATAGGAAGAATATCGCTATTCCATTTCGACGCATTGTTGATTATGTGACCGTCCTTAAAGTCGCACCAGGATATCTCGTGTTACTTCCGGTAGAGGAATAAGCATTTCAATGCGACTTATCGAAGGCTCCCTGAGCCGTTGTTCCGAGGCAAATGTCGCCTCAACAAATAGGCCACGGCCGATCGATTTCTCGAAACGAAACCAGCAAAGAAAATTTATGATGCTACTTATGATGTCAATGGGAGCTATTCCTTACAGCACCTTTTATCCCCTCACCTAGTCATTCGAGTGATTTAATGGGAGTACTTGGATAAAGTGGTATATAATGCTGCATAGAAAGATACGGATCCTTTCCGGTCAGTGCCGGAAGCCATGTACCACCATATCCCGAGCCTTCCTTTTGATAGATAATCCAGCACAATCTGTATTATAGGAATATTATGTCGGTAATTACTGCCCCTTTAAATTTTTTCTTCGTCCTTGGCGTGTTTTCTTCTATGCATTCTTGAAAGTGAGAACTTATTTGCTTTTCCGTTATTCATGTTATGACCTGTTCATGATTCTTTTACTAATACGGAGCCATACTGTTTATTGAAATATTTCTGCTACGCTTTGTAGTTCGTATTCATTTTTTAGATCTAAGATGGGACATAAAGTCTAAAGATTGCCCCAATAAAAATCCCTGCTATCCGCCGTGCGCCCTATGGCGGCTCGCAGGGTATTAATGTTTATGTTTTAGACTATACTCCACTCTAATATTATGATAATTCCTAATAAAATCTACATTAATTTCTTATAACTAACCCTGAATGTAATTCTGTCATGGTAAACATTCAAATTTAAACAATAAAATCTCTTGGATGCTAAAAAATTCCAAAATAATTTGTCAGATGAATTTTTACTTTTATATTTCTCTTTTCACATTCTAAGGAGGCCACTTAAGTATTCTATTGGAGTTCACATCCAAATCTGGAATATGTACTAAACTCAATGATATCACGTTTCGGCATCACAAAACTGTATTAATACCATATAATTTCAGAAATTATTCCATTATGTAGAATGAATCTATACTATTGCGCATTCATTCAAATGTAAATATTCTTGACAATGAGAGGTTTCGTCCTTGGCTAGTTTATATCGAACCGGTTACGTTTCCTCCTTAAGCATCTTATTTATAAGCGTCCAGGCATAATGGCGTCTCATCAAAACTGGTGCTGAGATTGAGTTTAAATATTCATACGATAACCCTATGGGTTGAGGCGATTATTAAATTAATCCTCAATCAGGTTTACCTGTCCCCTCTTGGCAGCACCACGATTGAATAGTAAATCACGAACGTACGTTTTTATGAATTTAGATTTGTATAAAGGATATTATCTTTGTTAGCAAGCTACTCGCATTTCATTTAATAATCCGGGTAGAGTAATCTCTTTTGAATATAATTGGAGATTTGATGGAGTTAACCAGCCATGAGGGTACAAAATGGCATTGAGACCTTATTTCCAGAGAGAAAGTTGCAGCAACGACCAAGGTACCATCATTAGTTCGGGAATGAACTCTCACTGCACTGAAATGCGTCTTCCCTGCCTTATTAGGGGTGAAATGTATAAAGGGAAGTTGTCTTACAAACCGAGAGTTCTGTTTCTACATTTTCATAAAGATAAATTCAAGACGAGAAAGCCCTGTCGCAGATCACGTTGCCTTTTCGCTAAACGCTCTCGGTTTTCTTGTTTGACGGGTAGATTCTTGTTGGGAAGCGATTCTATTGCTTTCGTCTTCAAATAAATCAAAAACGGCTGAGTTTCCTCTACGAGAGAACTAGGAATTCCTTAACGGTGTGGAGATATCGCATTTTTTACAAACGAATAAAACGACTTTTCTCTTATCGATTTCTCTGTACGTACATACATTCCATCATTGAGGTAGCAACTGTACACTAATCCTTGATAGAAGATAAGGAAAGAATTCGAGAGAAAGGACGAATATTTAGCAGACTATCTAAAAATTACTTCAGAAGACGCCTTTTAGAAGTCCTTCGTCTCATTTTAATAAATATTTATTTGTTTTTTCTTTCTTTTACGTCAATAATATATTAATGCTAAACTAGTTCAGGGAGATATTTTTATAAGACTTTTTGTTTCTTCTGTATTAGATGTTTTTCCTTGCCCGATCTGCTTTTGAGATATCGCGTAAAGACTTTAAATCAGGAATTTTATCTCATGGTTTATTTACTATTATCTCTATTGTGTTCGCTCTTTGCAAATATTTAACGTCGTATTGTTTAGAAATTAATTTGTACGGCATAATCATATGAATAACCTTGACGTAGAATCTTGATGTATGTTGTCACGAATGTTTTTGAGGTTTTTTACGAGTATAATTAAAGAAATGAATTAATTAACATAAGTCGACCGTGATAAAGATTTTGAAAGTGGCCGTTCGACTATTGCGAGAAAACTTGTTAAAAATCTCCTTAAATTATTATGTTTTGCACATCTGAAAATGGGAACCTTTCTTGGAATATGTTTAGAATAAGGAAACCCATTGTTTTAGTTTCACTTTCTTCAGAATTACGTACTCAAAGGTTGAAAAATTTTTCTCAGTATCTATTCGAACAAAAAAACTTCGAAATAGATTAAGACTTCTATTCCACATTCAATTACCGATCAGCCCTTTTCCTACCGACTATAGACAGTCACAATCGTTACCATATATCTGTCTCTTATAAGATACAGAGCTGCTACGAAACTATTTCCCTTTTCTTGTTTCCA
Source organism: Ladona fulva (assembly GCA_000376725.2). Lineage (NCBI taxonomy): Eukaryota > Metazoa > Arthropoda > Insecta > Odonata > Libellulidae > Ladona > Ladona fulva. Next base: position 1,030,266 of record KZ308292.1, on the reverse strand, counting down.
AGATCGGTTTCACGGTAAAGATCTTGATCATTACCGTTTAGAAGTGGAATGCCTTCACTGTTAATAAGACCGTTCTCTTTCCGAAGGTCGAGCACAGCTCTGCTAATCAACTCTCATCACTCGCAGTATAAATCTCTTATTTGTTATCGGTGATGCCATGACATGTCAGTGTTTTACAACTGACGCCCTAACTTATCTGAAATATGACGATTTACTTGTCCTTCAGCATCTCAACAAGGCTTACAGTACGACTTGGAGAGTCCGCATAAATGTAAATTATCTTCTACAAATAGAGTTGATTACGGAACAAAGCCAGACACCAAATACCCAGCAAAAGCCATTATTTACTTTTCCTGTAATTCAATGTCTTATTGTTGTTTCTATGGCGAAACCTACTTGAATTTTCTCTACGATCTTTTATACTTTATGAATAATTTACATCTATGTTTTTCGCGGCTTAGATATGCCCTCTCGATGTATAAGAATAAGGTTTTCTGGATTCCTTTGAATTTTTTATGGGCTCTCTTACCGAAGTTGTGGGGTTTAATATTGAGTTTTGTAACAACAACTCATTAATTAACCAAAGTTCGTGACACAGAAAATTGTAATTCGTTATAAATAAAATTACTGTAAAAGTTGTATTTTTGTTACTCAACTGCAACTTGGACAGCAGCGAAAGGAAAAATAGCTTTTCTCTATCGCCTGCTGTCTATCTCATCTCTGAAATAGCTTTTCCCGAATGTAAGACTTAAAAACCTCACTGTCCTAAACTTCCTCTAACAAATTACTTAGTGGAATATGGTTTATTGGATTCCTTTCAGCACATTTTTCTTGCGAAAAATGGGCCCTTTGCTCTTATACAGTATTGTTTCAATCTTGAATGCGACTTATTCTAGGCGATGAAAAACGACGTATCTCTTACAGTTTTCCGATTCGAACATACATACATATTAGAGGCTACTATTTTGATATTTGTCCAGGTGGAAACCCCATAGATAGGAAATTATAATACAGTAAAAATCCTATTACGTCACATTGTTCAAACGTTTAATACCAATAATATTACAAAATCATTGTCTTGAATGAATGGAGGAAAGTCTTATAGCTGATATTTCCCCGAGGAAGGAAGAAAAAGTCCCTCCCGAGGGCATCTCGACAGATTATGTCTCAATTACAATTACAAAAATGTATGCAACGATTCTAATCACTAAATATAATATTCAAACATACATATCACACCTTACATTATCAAATGGTTAATCACTAGCTCATTTTCGTTACGCATCTTCTCATTACATTTACACTACATTTACATTCTATTTTATATCACAACTTACTGAGTTATTTTTCTCACAAAATTTCTTGTGCATATATTAATTTCTTGTCTTTTTCCTTATTTTCAGCTCTCATTTACGAAAAGAAAAATTCATTTTGATTTATTTCTGTTAGAATTGGAATCGAGCAACGCATTCTTCGTTACTGTAACTACTTCCCTTCTACTCGTTACTCTAACTACTACTACTTCGCGGATTACTTGGAAACTGCGAAAGTCGAGGCATGTTCATATTCACAGAAATGGTATTTCGTGCAGAATTTAGACGCATGATTTAGCTCAAAAGTGCAAAGATTCTTTATATTCGCAACAGCTGCACATTTAATAGTAGTTTTGCAGCGTATTCTTAATTTGCTCCAAAAACCAGCAGTTTTCTAAAAGGAATGGCACAGAGCCGTGGACCACACTTTAAGGAACGCCAATTAAGCGTTTTCTGTATCTGTCCGAACTTTTTATATTTATGTTTTATGATATAACCACATGAACCTTGTAAAAAAAATTCCAGAATTATCGTTGGGCTGAAAGTGAAAAAAAACATCGAAAGACAGATTGTGTTTACATATATAACGAAAACTGTATTACTAAGTTTAGTACTTACTGTCTTTTTTGAACGACCTCAATAGAATATCATCCTAATCAAAATGTAATTCGGATTAGATTATTAATGGGTTAAAATTCAGCCATCGAATTATATAATGTAATTTATTATTTAATTTGTTACGTTTCCTGATTCTGATTTATCGATTGTGCAATTTATATATATTTCTGCTGTTTCTCCATCATTTATAACGGCCCAATTAGTTCCGCGACCATAGGTCTGGAGTAAATACTGACTCTTATTAATGATAAGAGAGCTTTACGTAATAAAGTAATCCAGCGTGAAATATTGTAATGGACGAGATCCGAAGGTAATTCTTCCTCAACTATTTTTAATGTATGTGTTTTTGAATTCGAAAGAGATATTTCACCGCTAAACCCCGACGCTGGTATCGCGCATGCATTCGTTACAGAGATGGGATGGGTATGAAATTCTTTATGTGGTAATGAAAGTCCTCCAATTTGCTTTCCATAATCAGGAAGATGGGAAATGACAAATATAAAGTCAAACGAAGAGGGCTCGACTGTATGCTAATCTATGACATGGTGTTTTGAAAATAATCACACTTCTGTGGTTAAAAGGTGATTAGATGGTGATGCGCTACTGATGATGATGGTAGATCTCTTCCAAAATTGGTAGTGTTTCTGAATGAACATATTGGAAGTATGTAAATGCGCGATTCTTTATGAGCTTCTCGTTGAAGATGACGTAATTTGAATGCACCAAGTTATAACTAATTACCGCTATTTTTATTTAATCGCCATTTTATACGAAGAATCAGTTCAACTACGCGAAAGAAGAAGGAAACGATAGAAAGTTTTAAGACATTTTTATAACCCTAAAGTATTAATTATTAAAATCTCCGCTTTTGCTTACGAAGTCTCCCAAAAAAGATTAAAGATTAAAGATTCCAGGTTAGAGTTCTGCTCTTGCCAGACTTTTTATTCATTGCGTTTTTCCATGACTTGGATGCATGCCTTCATGTACAAAGTCACCATTCACCCTTTTCCTTATTATCAAAAGATGTTACTTATGAACCCACTACTTTTGCTTACCCAAACGCTATATCTTGGTTTTTAATGTGTTTCTTCTTTACGAGGCTGTTTTTCTGATATTAACCATATTAATCCAACAAACTTACAATTTATTTTCTTTTACCTTATTTAATTTTATGCGCAAATGTTTTAATCATTGCCATGGCATTTTGGTTCGAATGTACGATGTTTTTTGTTGTACAGTATTTTGCATGAACTGAATTTTCATATTTGTTTTTAACTTTCTTGTCGACTGTCGTATTCTATTGTATAATTCAATGCCTTGATAACGGGTTGAATGTAAGACGAGATTATTAAGTCCCCATTTCTCCCGAAACGATTACTTATATATGTGTGTATGTATACTCTGCAGTCGCAGTAATACTGTCGTAGGGTTCGTGTCCTCTCCCTATTATTTTCCTCACCGTGAGTCTACCAGGTGCGATTTAGAGATGCTCCACCCTCACTTAAACAGTGGATTTTTCCATCGATGGGCAGAGGAATCAGAGCAGGGAACGCGCTCGCTTGCAGTTTAAATCTTCGCCTACGTCAGCCACTTCACTCTCTCTTCCACCAAACGCATCCCTGCTACAGCTTCATCTTCTGCGGTCCGTTACTTATACCCACGTAAATACTAAGCGTTACGGCGACCCACATTTCGAGAAATGCGGTTATATTCGCTTAACGCGGTTGGGGATAACACGGACACGTATAACTAGGATACGGGTATTGGCACGGTGGAATCCACGGTACTTTAAGAGATAACTTTTTGACGAGCAGCATTTAGGGAATGTTGGTATCTTGGCTTAGTGCGGATTCATATTTTGCGTAAACGAATACAAAAAAGTAGAATTGCGCATTTTTCAAAAATGCGTTACTTTAGAAGTGAAGTGCGAGGAAAGGCCAGTGAAATATATTTTTAAATCTTTACAGAGGAGCGTGATATGGAAGTAGACTTTATGGGATTGAAACAGTTCTCGGATTCTCGTTGTTTAAATGTAAGTGAAAAAGTCATCTAAAAAGCGATACTCTCGGTAAAATGGAAAATATATACGCTATACAGAGTTTTATCAAGAAACATACAAAATTAAAACATAAAAGAGAATAAAAAGGCAGTTTTTGTTCCTCCGTAAGTTATCTTACTGAAGTTGTGGGGATAATTATTCGATGTTGTAATTTCAACGATTCATTAATTAACCAAAGTTCGTAAAAGAGAGAGATATTCGATTCCCGACAAGTAAAATTATTGCAATATTCTTTCGTAGAAATGAATGAACCGACTTTTACAAATGTTTTTTGTGGAAATTTGGGTATAATGATCCGTAATCTTCTAAATATTCTTTTTAAATGCTCCTAGGGCATTCACTGCGCTAAATTTGTTAGTATTTGCAAATTTCTACCGGTAAGATTATGCAGAATTTTTATAGTAAGATGATCATATTATTATATATCTGTTCTATTTCTACTATTACAATCATACATACATAAACAATTTTCTATATTGCCTCCGAAGTAATACAACAAGTATAATAACTGAACAATACGACGGTAGGTAAAAAATCCTCAAACTCTACACAATCCCAATTTAATATAAGCGATTCTTCTTCGCATTTAATCATTTGAATATGCCGAAATTACTGACAACCGAGGTAAAAAACCTTACCTAAATATTATGAAAACATTTCAGTCAGTTATGAGGGAAATTATCTCAAGTAGACAACATAATAATGGGTAACCATTCCAGAAAGAAACTTTTCCGGCAATTCATCACACAAAATCACAACTTTCCCCTCAATTTTGGTGAAATTTTTCATAAACTTTGAAAGTAGAGCAGGTAAAAGCTTGACCGAATTGTTTTAACGCCTTCGACATGAAAATTTTGCCTCTATATTTCCATTTCTTTAAATATATACTTCATGAAATGAAAATTTCCTATGCAAGGCAATTATGAGACTATTTGGATAAAACGTCTTTTTAGTGAGGGATTATTATTATTATTATTATATTATATCCATTAAAATTACATTCATTGAAATTATATTCAGTAAAAAGAGGAAATATCTTTTTGGCCCAGCGATGTTATCGCTGAAGAGTGTTGCAGGTTGTTGCTGGAAAACGTAAACCGTTTTATTTTGATTGAAGTTCAGCGCCTATGAGCTCCTTTTATTTATGGGGTATCAACTTTTGTTGTAAATATTATTTTGCGTCATCAAACGTCTAAAAGCTTTTAGTAATGGTGTTGAGGATTATTTAAGAAATATTAAGCTGGAAAAAGTTTCGTACCGCAGTCCCAATGGTAAAATACTGTAAAAATATTCATTAGATAGTAAATCCCAACACATATCGTCAAACCGTAAGATAAATCTGTTCTAGTGCACAACGAATTTTTTTTGAATCATTCAGTACATAAGGTATTTTCCACTCCGCCATAAATATAGTCTAAGGATTAACGAGGAACATTTGGTTATGACATAACCAGCATTTAGATACATATTACAAATATTTTGTTTATTAAAACCTACGTATGGGCTTTTTAATCTTACGCCTACTTTAATGGTTTTAAAAGCAAAGCAAGCAACGGGTATTACTGAATTCTTGGGCGATTTTCTGAATGATTTAGAAGTATCATCTTTGATAAATTTTAGTTTTGATAATTAGTTGTTTACGATTATCATCCTGTAACTTAAAATTCTATTTAAAAAAGAATTTTGATCTGCAGGATTGTAACAGAAAATAATTTATTATTTATTTTGCTGTTTTATTATAAAGTTTGCCTACCTTTTCTAAGAAGCAAACAAACTATTGCTTCTCACTTAATTTATTCGCAACCTCTCCTACACAAATTTTGTTTTCTTTTATTATTTCCTGAAACATCAAACATTACAAATGAATTATATGGCTTATTGGGGATAGATTCTTTAGTTTGCGGAAGATGAGATATAAATAAATGCACAAAGATTTTCCGAATTTCACTAACGATTTATATAAGATTCACTAACGATTACGCTATCAAACTAGCTTTATCTTTCGCAAATTAGCATTTATTCACAATTTTCCGTTAATAGTAGAGATTCGCAGCATCTTACTGTCGAATATAATATTTGTATGTTTCTGTAGGTTATTTGAGATCGCATAAGTAGTACACAAAGGAGAGTTAAAGAAAAAGTGTGCCCGGTCGGTTTCTCCTCGGGCGAATGAACTCTCTTACGACGGATTATACAAAGAAAACAGGGAGTTACACGGATTTCACAATTTTTCGCGTTATTTCACGGTTTATCTAATGTTACTAATAGAGATATTGGATAAACCGTGAATTAATAAGTCAATTATAGTGTTAGATGAACTGCGTTCGAAGTGAAACATGAACTTATTCTTTACAACTGATATCATGCATTAGTTAAAAAAGTAATTATATCTTGGGTAATAATGAAAAATCATAAATAAATCCCTTGTAAGCTCATACTCCCCGTTTGAGAAATGTTTGTATATAGTTGGATAAATTATCTTCATTTTAGGCTATTGCACCTATTCAGTATATGCTGAAAACAAGGCAAAATCCCTGACAATTTGTTAAGCGCAAAAATAATACCTCTTTATAAAAGGGAGATAGAAACAATTGCGAAAATCCTAAGATAATTAGGCCCGGTATTATAATGTATGCTTAAAATGGACTTCAACTAATTCTTTACTTCAACTAGTTCACTTTAGAGCCCAGTATTATGTTGTTATTTTAGAGTTAAAGTAAAGATTCACTAAAATTTACACTAAAAATTTGATGGAGAAGTGAAGAGATTTGATAATTAATTCATTAATTTGGAAACGCATATCGCCTTTATTTATTTCCAAAAGGCTTTCGATATTATTGACAGAGATACTCTATGAGAAACTTTAAAATTCTTTTTAAATTATATCTAGAGGACGTTCTAAAACGTACAAAATTTTGAACAATTTGAACATTTAAAATTCGGAGCACTCCGTCATAAAATAACTCAGCAGCTGTTTTTGTTCATATAAAGAGTTACATTTCAGCTAAGCGTCAAAGGAGGAAAAAAACAAATTAATATTAAAGGAAAGGAAGGTGTCTTAGTAGATTGAAAACCTACGTAATATTAAATTTGCGTTAACATAACCGCAAGTTCCCCCTTTACGACAGCATAACCTTCATTCCTATAAATGATGTAATATTTAAAATGTTGGACGTGAATTCGAAGCAATTAGCAGAAGATTTATTTGATTAGGAAAGTAGGCTCAGGGTTTAGGAATCGGAATGGAACTGAGAGGCATTAAAGCGCGCACTATACTCGAGAATACTTGGGGAAACGACTTTTTTCAGGGAGTTGTCGCGGTAAACATGGAACGAATCCTTTCTCCTCATCCACTCTCGCGCTCTTCCCGAAGCATACATCGTCCCCATTCCTTCTCCCCAATTCTCCCATTCCGATAACATTTTCCCCGATAAACCCAAGCTTTCTCGAATGCTCGAACACAGGCTTTCGAGCCGTAATGTAAGTACAACGACCGTGTTGGTGACGCCTTCTCATTTAGTTTTTTGACCCCTGAGAAAAGGGAGAGTAGCGGAAAAGTTGGTCAACGGGACTGACTCGCCAGCCCTCCAATCCGCAGAATCACTCTTGACCCTATTCTTCGCCGAGAATTTTCTCTTTGCAGTAACCATTCTCTCCCCCCTTAAACCACCTCTCCCTTTTGCTTCCCATCTTCAGGTTCAAGTTCAGTGCGTCCTGAGACCTAAAGCGGAGAAAACGTCACGGCCGAAACACACGTAAGATGAGAAATGCCGACGATTGATGCTTTTACGAATGATTTGGAATGAGGGAGTGAACGGCCAAGTGTCTGTAGAAATTCCCTGACACACACGTATTAGAGGAACTTCCTAAATATTAATCCAGAGAAATAAATCTTGACGAGGAAGCGAGAGTGAGATATATTTATCAGCGATCCTTCGTTTCGTCTTAGAGGCGGATTCTTTTTCGCGCCTACAACGGTACAATTCGCGCCAATGATACAATTCGTATTGTTGATTTGATGGGGTTTGGAATTTCATTAGGTTCAAGGCCTGGTATAGGACCATGAATACCTCTTGCCTTCCTCCTTGCAAATAATTCCCATTTTAGATGTAAAATAATCACTGTTCTTATGCAACTAATCACTTTCGACGAATGAGAATGTTTTTATGAATGGACTGCTCAGAGCTGTAAAATTATTTTATGATGCAGGAAAATTTTTCATGAAATAGGTTTAAGCTGTTACTGATAGCATATAATAAAGCTAATACTAGCTTGAATAATGTACTGTTCCATTAATATGTATGTATGAGTGATGCTGATGAATGTCATTGTTTTTTGCTGATCTTGCTTGTATATTGAATACTACGAAAAGTATTATTCGTTGGATCATTGTGCTTTATTTAGTGTAAAAGTTTTCCACTTCCAGTATTCTGGTTCAGTGAAAAACGCGAGGGAAAAGTACCTCACTCCTCATCATACCTACACATTCCATCATCAGGGCTTTAAGTAGCGATTGGTCGAAAGTGTGAGGTTTGAAGTCTCCAGACTGAAAGTTGCAAAGACAGAGATTACATAAAAATCATTTACATCTACATGTACGTAAATACCCTGCCGCCATTCGGCGCGTGAGAAGGCTGCTTGCATCAGGACTCTTTCAAATGTCATTAAAGAATCCATCATTAAATCCAAATATAATGCTAATTTTCAAGCTAATTGTTAGCCCTGTTACAATCACCGTATTGCTTTCAATTGAATGCGAAAATTAATTTTCATCACATTGGAATCCAAACTTCCCATAGTCAAACTTTAGTTTAGTTTCTATTCGCCATTAAATATACTTCTTATGTAGGCATTGCAGTAAAGACAGTTTAAAATTTCCTCAACGATCTCTACTGCGTTTCAGTTTTTGTAGTGAGTATGATAGCCTAAAATTGTAAAATCTTCGAATGTAGGCGATGAATTATAATTTGAATCTTGCAATGGCAGAATAACGAGAAAAGGCGACCTGGCAAGAGGCAATTGTAACATCTAGGGGAAAAAAATGAATACAGTTCAGGGAGATCTGGTGGAACTTCATAACGATGATAGTATTTATTACGATACGTGTACAAGCAAGTCCACAAACGGTAAAAAAGTACAATCGGTACAAAGGTTTACCGGTTTCGGCAACTAGTTATGCCATCATCAGAACCAAGAATGGATGAAAGAAGGATTCTTTGTTCTGATGATGGCATAACTAGTTGCCGAAACCGGTAAACCTTTGTACCGTTTGTACCTTTTACCGTTTGTGGACTTGCTTGTACACGTATTGTAATAAATACTATCATCTAGGGGAAAAATACTTCTGATTTGATTCTCTCAAAAATTATCATTACTGAAACTGTTACGCTTTATGATGCCTATTATTTTAGCCAAAAATTCCGAAAATTCAGTTAATATTGTTTTAGGGATTCTTAGAATATCTGAAGGTTGCAAACTATAAGATAACGGAATCAATTGATAATACTTCATTATGGAGAAAACTGTATCTGATTCATTATTTCTGAGATTCGTTACAAAAAATAATCGTTGAATACTCCTATTCTTGAAAAACAATATTTTATGATTGTTGAGAGGTTTACTGCGTTACATTACTCAGTCCACCGATGGCCTTACTGAAAAAGAATAAGCAAAAACCCAGAAATGACTCTAAAAAGGACGAAATCTTAAGCTAATTGCTTTTGAATTTCAATGAGGAACAATTGATTCTAAATGTATGATATTGATATTCGTCATCAGGTAATCATTGTTTTATGTAAACATGCTACTTATGTTCTTGATCGTAAAATTATCTTAAGAATACCAGATTCACCAGTTATTATTTTGTTCAGGTTCCGGGAGACTAATTTTTGATGAGGTAGTTGTAGGTATTAGATAACTGTGATTTAGTCCGAATCAATGTCTATATTCCATTTTACTTTTTCTCAAAATTTCGCCAGATAATTCAATACATACCTGAGCTAGACATAATAATAAACGGAAATAGAAAAGAAAAAGTTTTGATATAACATTTCTATCCTATTTTGGATTGGCCTTCATAACCATTCGGTTCAAAAGTCATTGCCCTCTGTTATGTTAGCTCATTCCATAACACTTTTGTATATTAAGGAATGTGAAAACGCTATAATGTTTTAACACATTAGCGAGAGAGTTTGTTATCTTTATAGTTCCTTAAGGATGTAAATATTCTGCCAGTAAATAATATGTAAGACCAAATACTAAGATAATTGGAGAAAGTCATGGCTATTCAGAGGAAATTTTGCAGATTTCTCGCGACTTTCACTGAGTAAGGCAGACTCTCACTTCGAGACATTCGAGCATGAACTGAATCGATGTCAAACCTGTTTCTTTCAAAGACGTACACAAAAGATTGCTACTTTTTCTTCGTTTCAGACGCTCGGTGGTGGAAATGAACTTAACCAACTTCGACGAATGATGTAATTCCGTAAAATTACCGAAAAATACAGTTCTTGTCACAATTCGTTCGTCTTCAACAGCTTTCTGTATAATTCAAACTAAGTATCGATAGAAGTAAAAATCAGCTCAGTTTTTCGTGTCACTTACTCTTCCATAACTTTGTGTCAAGTGCAGTAAATTACTGGGATGCGATTTTTTCGATATATTTTACATATATCATATTTTTCTTCGATATCGACGTTCAAAACATGCACAGTTCATCAAATCAACCGTGGAAGTCATAAATTTGTGATCCTCCAGGTCGAAGGAACGGAGAAATTTTCTTTTAATTGTTTCTTGTAAAATTGTACTTACTATAAAAAAAAATTTCTTCTTAAGAAGGGAGATGTAATTTTCATAACATCTCGGTCGCCTCCGTGGGCTGAATATATTTTCTTCCTCTGGTCTTAGTGAGGTATTTGTTTTGGCATCCCACAGGTGCTGTTCAACAAAGGCGCGGATTAAAAAGAAATCGAAGATCTTTTCGGCGATTAATTCGCATTTGATTGTAACTCCCATTTCTTATATCACGGCCGAATCCTCCTATTAAGTCACGCAGTGTAAGGCCTTTCACGAATCTTTCATCGTTTAGCTTAATTAACACGCATTATAATTCTTACCGAGTTGGTACCTGGAGCGTGTCCGAGTGAGAGAAAAAGCGGTAAGCGTTTGACTAGCTTAGAATCACATGACACGCAATGGAGTTCTCCGCGCTTTCCTACGGTGAAAGCGCTTTAAGCGGCGAAGGCAATCGACCTCATCGCTCTCAATCCCCATCTGTTGGACTCATGAGTGACCCACAGGGACGACCAAGACGCTGGTCGTCGATCTCAAGACCTACTTTGTAAGCCACATTCATCGTGACCTTATCTTGGCTTAGCTCATTGTCTTAAATTATGAGAAGGGTATTAACATCTCATGAGATGCCACATCAATTAGGCTTTCAAAACGATCCTTCGACATATATTGTTTACTTCGTAACGGATTCACATAATGAAGGGTTAAACATCTACGCCGGGATATTGTAATTATTTCTCACGAGTTAGACAAATCATGCTAGAAGGAAGAGCTTTCTTATCTTAAAATGGCTGGAAATGTAAACGCTGACTTTCAATTGAAACTGTGATAAACACGGCTATAAACTAAATATTCCAAAACTTGATACTTTAGCACTTAGACTAGCTTAAATGTATTGCTTTCACCGAAATGATCTATGATTTTACAATCTACTAATTCTTACTCGAGTTTACCAATAACGAATTAACGAACGTTTGCAGTTTACTCTGAAAGAGCGAATTGATTCTGAGAAAGTAGGAAGATGAGAACTGTTTACGAAAGATTTCATTAGGAGTCAAAGTGATTCTCTTCAGATGTTATGTAATTCATTTTAGAATAATATGAGTGCGATATTTTCAAAGTCACATTTTCTATGATCATTGTTGTCAATAGTACCATAAGTAATTATTATGTAATGCATTGATGTAAGGAGAAAATTAAGGGTAACATATTATGGCTTCCAATAATGCGATGAAAGAAATTATTCAACGGTGATACGAGTTTATCTATATTGCCTTCAGAATGATAACCTTCGGGGGAGAATTTTAGGCTCATAATGTCAGCAATGCGGAACGTAAGATGGCGTATATCCATCTTCAAATTTGAAGATGGCTAGTTCTAGCCGAAGCTAGTCGCGAACGAATTATATATATTGTGGATTAGTTAACGTAATAATTCTTTGTTGCTCTAACCGTGTTCAATTCAACAATTCCTCGTTATATCATCAGCAAGGACATATATGAAATAAAAGAAATGTGTCGCGATACATTGTTGTGATGTAGCATAATAAAAATACTCAGAGTCATTCTTAAGTAACTTCAATTTCGATGCTCTAATTTGAGCGACAAGGAGAGAACCAGTCAATCTTTACATTCATGGTCGCAACAGTGTTACCGCGATAGTCATTTTCTCGTCATAGTTTTCATCAGCGGAGAAATCTGCCGCTGATCCTGTGTTTTCGGAAAGGGGAAATTTGGGTTTGTTGAACTTTTAACGCTCACAAAAGGGGAATTGACATCATACATCCTTTTTTATATCTCCTCGATAATCTTTGAAACTTCCCCTCTACAGTAAATTCACGCTCTGATTGTCTAAAGAATACTTTCCTAAATTGACATTGAATACACCCGAATTTCATTTTCCGCCACGCATCCAAATAAGCGAGATCTTTTAAAAAAATCTTTTGAAGGCCACGCTACAACACTGAAATGTAATAAAACGGAGGAATGGCTGGTTAGTTATGTGGGTCGCGATTCTTTCTCTCGCAGCGCACTTTCTCCTGAGCCTCATTCCCACACCGCCACATTCACAACTTGGCCCCGAAAAATAACCATCGCAGCACTCCTTTCTCCCAACTCATCACGAAATAGTGACGTAATGGGGCTGCTATCACGGATGCACTCAAGTTACAACTGGTATGCAGCATCGGTAGAATTTGGGCGGCGTTGATGGAAGAACCTTAGATATTCCTAGACTCCGTGACACTCTGTTGAGTCATTTCTTATGTTTTCAGTGGCTTTCGAGGTGCACTTCATAGAGCTCTTACATCATTTACTCAACAAGTTAAAGCTTTGCCATCCGCATGTTAATAGTGAAATGGAAAACGTAGTTTTACGCGTCCAAATAACTTATTAAATAACTAACACAAAAATCTAAGGCATCCATCACGTGCGAGTTCATAAAAACCGACAAAAGTACCTATACATTTTAAATACGTACGTTTCCCACGAACCTCTGAGCTTGTATTGAAATGAGGTGGTTGTCATTATAAACAGCTTAGGATCTCATTACGTTTTTGGGTATAGTTTAGGGTAGTATTCCAGCCCTTTTACTTGGAGTTTTATCCGACTGTAAAAATATGCTTAAATTAGTGTAAAGTTTGCGTGATAAATTGTAGTGAAGTATGGAAAATAAGCGAAGGTAATGTATAAAAGTAAAAAAGGGAAATTCCTTTGAATGCTATAGATCAATCCATACTAAAATCATTCACAGGTGCTACCCTATGTGTTATAAAATTTTATCGATTGAAAGACTCCTGTCACCGAATTTCATTTGACAAATTTGGCCAGAGAATGATAATGGCTTTGTTTAAACATTATTTTTACTAGCATTCAATAAATTTTACAGCTCAACAGAGTGGATCGAGACACCAGTCTTGGAAGTCTTCTCATGATAATCAACAATAAATCAAACAATTTCGTTGTTACACTTTAAATTTAAAAGATTACCTTTAACAATTTTATGATTCTTGCATTGAGCAATTCAATATGATACCACCTTTGTAACATTTAAATCGATCGACACGTCGATTGAGGTGTTCAGTAATTTTCATCAACAAGATTTACCAAACTCTCGGAATAAAATCTTTAAAATTGGTCTTAACTAGGTGCATTGCAGAAAAAGTAATATCGGTGAAACTTTAGGAAGATACCCATAAAATAATGCACAACTTGAAGAATGCGATGGAAGTAGAGAGAAAGAAATAATCCTTTTTCGTTAGGACGCGTGAAATCTAACGATATCTAACCATTTATAAATATTTTTACACTTTACTCCTCTGTTTAGATCATGATAAGGTCGTCCATGGTTAAACTCAGAGCCAAAATCATGTCATGGGGAAAGGAAAGCAAAGTTTAAGAAATCTACATTCGAAATTTCCCATTTTCATAAATTTATAATTTTTTCTATTTTTATGCATGCGATGGCATATTCTATCAAAGAAAGTATTGCCGTATAATTTTAGAACAACACTTTCTTCGCTCCATTCTCTCTTAAGGATGTTTATCCACGTTCCACTGTACAAATACCCATTTACGAGTACATCCCTTATTCCGCTAGGAAAAGTCTCACGAACCGCTATGTAGAACGGCTGTTACGTTCCAATCACGACTGCTCCATATTCACAACTCCGGTTCTATTTGAGTAACTACCAGTTTATCGAAATTCTTAATCAATCGTCATTTGTTTAGGTATCGAAAGTGGAAAGATCTAACTCATACCATGTCCTCAGAATGTGAAGTAAGAATTACAGGAGTTCCGATAGCTGAAAACTTCCTACGTCACCGTTCGTGCATATGCCCAATAATGTTAAATAAACGCTCGCTTCAAATTTCTCTCCGGAAGTAAAGGCCGTAGCAATTTAAAACAGAGGAGAGATGATAGTGTCATTTAGCGTGACATTTTACGAATTAAATAAAGATACCGATGGAATAATTTTGATAAATGATATATCTCATGACATATTTTTTACGCCCTACATAATTTACATGGACCAAAGATTAACGAAAGAGGACCAGCACAAGTGTAGAAAAATTGTATTAGACGCATGATTCGTACTAACACCAACAATATGTACGCAAATACCAAAGCCATAAATATCTGGCATTAGTGTCATAAAATAACTTATTCAAATATATTAATGTGAACAAAGTAGTTCTGATGATTCTATCTTCGTTATAAGCAATTCATATTTGCGTTTATCTCTCCACAATTAAGTAGTACGTATTCAGGCATAAGTTGTAATGCATAATAATTTATCAAAGGTCTTACTCTTCGAAGCAAAAGTTAAACAATGATAAAGGCGGATGATTGGAGGATACACGGATCTATAAGGAGAAGGAACACGGCTATGCTAAGAATTCGAGTTCGAGAAAAGTTCCAAAAAGCCAACAACGACCTTTTGGAGCTTTTCTCGAACTCTAATGGTAAAAGAATCGGTAATGAAGTTTTTAATAGTTGAGAGCACGTATTAGGCAAAATGAAATCAGGAGAAGGGACAAAAGCGGACAACTATCTATCTACTACACCATTGCGAAGTCAATAGATGAAATTATTGGATGATGCAGTACTGCGAGTGCCTAAATCCCTATTTCTCAAGGCAATTATCGAGTGTAAAACAAATACAAATGAAACGTCAGCAAAGCAAGAGAGTGATAGCAAAGAAAGAGAGTAATTTTGAAGGGGCAGACTAATGGAAGAGGAAGGAATATATCAAATTAGAACGGAAGACTGGAGTTTGTAATTCACTCACTCACTGACCTAAGACTAGAAAATAGTATTTAATGGGAGCTCTGCTCGATTAAGAATATTTAGCAAACGATCAAGCAATGCTGGGAATATATTGAAGATGACTTATTATTTGAAAAATTTTAACCGCTTCCCGAACGCTTCTTAGGATTAGAAATAACGCATTCCCTGAATATTTGTTTTTTAACTCGGTAGCAGTAGTAATGATGGGGTGTGCGAAAGAAGAGAAGAATAAACAAAGAATTTAATTTATTCGCGATTTTATACCTGAACAAAAGTTTTACAGCTTAGTTCCACAGTACTTTCAACCCGTTTTATTTCCCTGGCATAAAAATATCTTTCTCAGTTTAAAGATGTCAGTATGCAAATATTATTAATTTCTCGTAATAAAATAATTGGTTTGCAGTCGATGGAAACATTTTCTCTTCTTTCCATTTAAGTCGATTAAAATACCCTCCACGCTTTCCTCTATTAATATTGCTGTTAGATCTTTGAAGACTAATCTAAGAAACAAGTCACAGTACAATTAAAGGTGGTTGGTTCTCAGCTTTTACTCTCCATTATAACTTACGTCTTGTTTCAGATTATTTTCCATCGAGATCGTCTAACCTAGTAGTTCCTGTGGATACATGCGCCTCGAACTGTGAATAGTATTTGAAATAATTATACTACGAAAGTATTCCAAACGTTGTTGGTTCAGCTCTATTTCCAAACTATTCCATGTGGGAACTCTTTAGCAAAAGTTACCATGCCACCCCATGCTGGCATGGTAACTTTTCAGAAGGTATTGGGACAACATTTGAAAATTTCTCGTTTCTCGTGATGGCAAGTTGAGGGTACGAGGTAACTCACTTCATTGCAAGGGAAGCACCTGAACCAAAATGGTTGGGAAACCATCGTTAGATTATTAATCTCGTAACTGAAATAAATTTGTACGTTCAACAATTATTTAATTTATTTTTCACTGTAAAATTTTATTTAATTTAATACAGTAAACAAAATTCACTTTAAAACTACATAATCTCTAGGAAAGAGATGAAACGCTCAATCACCCATGTAGTTGGAAAAAATATTTACATCTTAAAGACATTAAATATACGTCCATCTAATTAAAGGAACCTGGAAGATAAAGACTGAATTTATTGAATTCACATCTTTTTACCTTAGCGTTAGCCTCAGCGGGACTTTTCCTCCAAATTAAAACCCCTGTAGTCTTCATTATTAAAAACTTCTACAGAAAATAGTTTTATATTCAAAGGAAAATTTGATATCATAAAATAATATTAGCTTCGTTTTGCTGTATAAATATTTTCTGGGAATTAAGATAGCTCCTTAAAGCAATGAAATTGAAGATTCAGAAAAAATGTGAGAGGCTGCAGATTGTTAACGGGTACTGTGTCACTCTCTCTTATGAAAGTAATGCTCGATCATGTAGTATGTATGGTGCACAGAATTTTCCAGAAAAGTTTCTCCTCGGGCTCTTTCTCTTTTTCGTTTCCCTCAGTTGCACAGGACACCCGTACTAACACTGTAAAAACGTAATATAGTCAGAAAGAATCACCTTTTTGCTTTCGATCTTGTAACTATTTCAATAAAGAGATGCGGTGATACTTTGCATTTATCTCTTTTAGGAAGATAAGTTTTTAGAAGGTCCAGTAACAATGAGGAAAGATTTTCAGTTGATGTCATTAGTAATGATAACTTCAGACCACGTAATCTATTGGAAACGCTGCTTGAGAACTCATTAAATTAGAGACGATTCGCATTTAAGTGACATTCAAACAGTAAGTATTGATCTGAAAATGTTTCACCATCTAAACCATTTTTAAATGTTCTTCGTCTGTTTTCATAGAGTAAAATATTTACTGAAACGTAAAGCTTACTTTTTTATAAAACTCTACCCGTTCGGGTGCAGAAATTTACGTCTGATCGAATTACCTCAGTGAAAAAGAAGATTGCTTTCCTAAGAGCTTTGAAGGAAGTAATTAATTGAGTCTGTTCGCAAGGGTTTGAAAAATCGGATCGGATTTCCGAACACCAAAGCCAATCGGGTTCCTTCTGGATAGAGAAAGGTTGCATGTGATCTTATATAGTTACTTACCTACTATTCACGCACAGTTATTCCAGTAATTGGTCAAAAACTGAATGTTTGGGAGGACACTGGGAAACAAATAAATGAATGGTACATTTCATCCGTAGTAATAATTTTACAGTTTTCAGATAATTACCTTTACATTAATAATTATGGTACTGAAAAAATTGCTTATCTTTTCCTCAAGAGCTTCACCGGCCACGGTGGCGGAGTGGTTAGCGTGCTAGCGTTCCAACACTAAGGTCCCGGGTAATCGGTTAGTCGGATTTTTCCGATTAGGGAATGGTTGTGTGTGTTTGTGAATAGTAATAACTATTAAAATTGATGTAATTGGGGTTAACCTGTTTCCATTAGAGAAGTTATTATACATATATATTATATATAGTAATTATTATTATTAGTTGTAATTCTGATCACTCAGGCTGGTTTATTGTGTAAGATCTACTGCCATAGATAGGCAGCCGGGTAAAATATTCGTGTTTGATTAATTCTCATGTTTCAAAGACATCATAATGACTGAATTTATCCATGGTCATCATACTTTATCAGTAACCAGAAACCACCCTCTTTAATACTACCGAGTAACGCCAAATAAAATTGATATATGAGTATTTTTCTAAGGGAGGTAGAGAGATAAATGATGTTATGAAGGATGGGATTTATTGCTTGACACTCTTTCTCAATCTTTGCCGAGAATCAATGCAGAGGTGTTTTCTTCTTTCAGGACTTCCTTTCGCTCCACTTGACCATGTCGCTCAAAGTAATTTACGGAGCCACCCTATTTATTTGCTTTTCAAATAGTAGTTGTTTACGGTACGATGAGCGATGGATGATCTTGAGATGTCGTAATCCATCTAAGAGTTTATCTCGTTTAGCATTTACAAAGTTTCAGCATATAAATAACCTTTCTTCGTACATAATGGAGAGCAAAGTTGTTAAGTAATTTGTGTTAGGAATATGGTAATGCATGCCATATTATTTTCCCGCCCTCGTAATTTTACTTACGATTGTTCAACAAATGTTCAATTACCTATACACGTTCGGAGTGAGTGTAGCCTTAATCATATCTTAAAATGCTCAACTAACTCTAGTTCTTCCATTTTCGCATTCTTAACACTCGATCAAAGCTCATTTTTTCTTGTGAATTTATTGTGCCTTAATAAACACTTTTTTAATCCACATCCCGTATGCCGCGGGATTAAAGTTTAGTGTACAGAGAGATTGAGAAAGAGATAATAATTCCTGCTCATGATTATAATTGCAAAAAACCTTCCATCTTTCATTTGGTATCTTATCGATTATCTGCTACAGATCTTATTGTTTCCCATCTAAATAGTATATTACCAAATCAAATTCTAAAAACATAAATTCATGTTGCAGTGATATTATATGATATTTACACCTAGGGCTCCGTCCAGTAGAAAGTCTACCGTCAAGATTTTTAAAGCATTAAGCTGGGTAATACGCCTGTATTTTATATAAGTCCAATTCAATTACATATAATATCTGTATGCTGCATTTGTAATAATTATTGCTTGAAATTTAGTAATTAATCAATCTAAAAGTAATCAAATAAATTAAACCGGTCTAGTATGTTGTTTATCCTAACCTACAAAGAATATTCAAACCCACGATTACACGACTTTATCTCGAATTGGGCCTCCTGAATTTTTTTCGAGTAAATGGTATCATCTATTTTATTTTCTAAAGAATGAGAAAAATAATACCACTTCACTGTGAAACAGGAATTAACTATTTGACATATTATGGTTTTTTAAAATATTTCCTTTAATTTCGTTTTCTCTTCACAGCGAAAAAGTAAACTTTGAGATTTTCCTCCAAGAGCTTCGGTAAAATATGCTGCAAAATGAATTACAGTGATCAATGCAGTTGAGTACTTACATTTTAGTAATACGTGTTCTCAAATTTAAGGCATTTTTACTACTCAGTTGTCCAAAAAAGTCCCTAAGATCTTCCGGTTATTCAAATCAAATTGATGATTCCATAATTATTCTTGAAATTAATTTCCGCTGAAAATTATGGCTGTTTTATTATAGCTTGATACAACAATTAGAGTGAGATTTAAAATTTTCATACATAATATAATACTTCATTAGAATTCACAAACTTCAAGAGTTGGAAGCATAGAATTTCAGACTAAAAGGGTTGAAGAGAGAATTCTCAGCCTACGGCGTAGCGTAATCAAACCTCTGCTATACTCCTGACAGGCGATTCAAGCGTTTTTACTACAAAGTTTGTTTCATCACGCTGAGATCAAGAATTCCAGACTTTTCAATTCTCTACTCAAATTTAGAACGATTTCTTAAAGTACATTTCGATACTGCTTATTTGTTTTGTTATTCATATAACTCCATCCTCTGTGTAGCAGCTTACATAGAACACAAAACTATAACCCATATAAAAAATAAAGCCAATTCTGGGAAGAATGAACTTTACCCCTTAGATACNGTAATAAAAACAGAAATCTTTTTGTCTGAATCCCTGAAGAAAACATACAGTCCAAATCTATCTTCCTTAATGTGTAAACTCCTCTAGTTAATGAATAGATTCAATTTTTACCATTCATTATTCTCGTTAAATTTCTTTAAAAAACAAATGCTCTTTTATAAACGTAATAGAATAAGGTGAGATTCTACAGAAATTATTAATCGAAAAAGGATATTTAGAGCGTCACTTTCTGAACATTTAACCAGAAAGTACTCTTCTTAGGCTCATAATGGTCATTAATTGAAATATTTACTCACTTACGAGAGATTAATTAAATTATAATTCTTGTCTCAATCGGCCGCTTTACGCCAATAGTATTTTAATTTTCGATTTGAAAATAGTTGTTTTGCCACAAATATCGTAATTCCATACAGTTGTCGTACCCTGGGGCTTAAATAGGCT
This sequence comes from Ladona fulva, assembly GCA_000376725.2. Classification (NCBI taxonomy): domain Eukaryota; kingdom Metazoa; phylum Arthropoda; class Insecta; order Odonata; family Libellulidae; genus Ladona; species Ladona fulva. The sequence goes on along the minus strand of KZ308292.1, from coordinate 1,009,697 downwards.
CTTATACTCTATTACGGTCAGCAGGTGTAGGAAAAATGATTAATAATGAATAATTGACGTGTTGTTTTATGGTTATTAAAATCAACAGAAATTGTTAGGCCTTACAGGTATCAATTCGATCCTTTCATTTGCTCATGCCTATTCGTTTCTTCTTAGCAATTTCGCTTTAATTATAGCGGGCGATTTCGAAACTACCAGATGTGGACGTAAAAGGGATTAGGATGTCTTTTCCTTGAGGAATTTTAAGAAACTCAGTCTCAGAATGACATGAATACAAGTCATAAGTGTTTCTTTTCTTCCCCGCGTGTCATTTATTAATTGCCATCAGGAGGCCTCTTCTCGCGCAACAGCTGCTTTGGGGGAAATGGACCGGGTAATGAGACAAGTGAAACTGCTGACCTCTTCAAGGTTAACACAAAACCAAAAATGAGAGTAGTAGTGAGACGTTTGGAAGGATTATTGCGCTCGGCTTGAGGCGGCTTTTAGAGACCAGTGACCACAGTCAATAAAATTCCAGTTATGCATCGCAAACGAAGTAGAGCGACGCAACATTTAATGAACGGCGAAATATTTGCGAATAGATAAGAACCAATTATTACTGCGATCGAACTATGAACTACCGAATTCTGCGATCAAAGTTCTCATAAACCAATAGCTATTACTTAAGTAAAAATATCGGAGGTAATATATTCTATTTTTATGTATTGTTTCAAGATTTCTCTAGTGAGAAGGAGGAGATTTGCATTCATAATTATTACAGCATAATCTGCTTAGCAAAATTATTTATGAATGGATTTTCCCGCTTCGGTAATATCTTTGTCAAAATATACAAATAAATTTCATTTAATACAATAGCAATTATTGACGATAGTGTCATCCCGCAAAAAAATTTCCTTTAAGTAAATTTTAGTTTATTTAATGTATATTTAAAGTTTTTTAAAGTTTATTTTATTTTCTGGTCTTTTCAATGTTTATTTCTAGAACTTACTCTTCTTATTCATACTTGAACAACGAAGTTTAACGTAAAATGTTTGCATATTGCGTATTAGTACTCGTAATCGTTGTTATTAATATTATCTTTCATAAAGTTTTATAGAGGATACGGTTATCAATTCATTATCTTAAGGTTAT
>KZ308292.1:976306-1007479 GCA_000376725.2 Ladona fulva | reverse complement strand
TTAGTCAGGCCTCACCTTGAGGTATGCATGTGTATATGGGACCCAGCCGACGAGTGCTGTATTCGAGAAATAGAAAAGGTGCAACGAAAGGCGATACGTTTCGTGAAGAATTGCTATGATAAATCAGTAAGCGTTACTGAGATGCTCAAGAACGCGGGATGGGAATCATTAAAAAAAAAGAAGATTAACGCTAAGGATAAATTTATTAAATAAGTTCAGAGAAACCACGTTCTCGGAAAACGTCGCGGACATAATGCACCCTCCCTGCTATATAGGCCGCTCCGATACAGCGAGGAAAATAAGAGAAATAGATGCGAAAACGAACCGATTCAAGAATTCGTTTTTTCCGCGAACGATACGCGAAAGTAATCGGCTAGGTAAATAGAGTCTTGGTGCTTGCACCCCCTGCCACACGCCGAAAGGTGGCTAGCAGGGTATACACATAGACATAGACAACTCTTGTTAGTATTCTCTCGTGCACGTTGGTAACAGGAATAACAGTATCAGCTATCTCGTCGATGAGATCTGTAGTGATAAACTTTTTGAAAAGCTTACGTCGGTAATGAAGTCTTCTATCGATGACTTAAGCGAAGTCCACCCGAAGGATTCTATCATACCCGAAACACTACTGTCGAATCTAAAATCTCCCTTGACAAACCTAGCCGCTCTACGTTGAACCATCACAAGATCAAAATAAGAACCTTCAAGATCGGAGACTATATAACCCCTAGTGAGGATTCCAACTTGCACAGCAATACTGGAAAAGAGGTCGAATTTGGGGAAAATACGCCACTTCCTTTACTCTCGATGAACATCCAATCAGAATCCTACTGGCTAACCTTTGCTTCCCATTCGCCCTTCCTATCACGCTTCGAATATGCTCTTTGAAGGAAATACTTCCAATGAGCGTCATTCCTAGGTATTTGGGATGTCCTGAAATATGGTGGGAGGGTAATATTGGAAGAACGCGTAAAAGACATAGCTACGCCATTCTTAACATTCAAGTCGACCTGCCAATCACTGCTCAAAGTGAAATTAGATCGTTCTATAAACAAACTGTGTCATCCTGTGATACGACCTCTCTCTAAATATCATCAGCGAATAGCCTAACCTTAAACTTCAAATTATCCACTAAATAGTTAATGTAGATTAGGAACTATATCGGTCCCAATACATAAGGTAGTACACTTAATACGTAAGGTAGTACACTATATAATGTATTGGACTCGATCCAGTTCACTTTACCGTTGGGATTTCTGTATTGCAAACGGCTAACTCTGATAAAATATGGGGACTTTATGATAACAGTTTATAACCAAAAATATCCAACGAAAGGAATAATTTCTAATGATGTGGACATCTACTGGAATTACAGGACAAACCTTTTATTGGGATAAACGAGATCGTATATGTAATTACAGTCACTGAGGGTAAAAAACAGTTCTATTTACTTTTGAATTTCCGAAAGTTGATCAGAAAAGAGGAAAAATTAATGATAGAGTGATAGAGATCTTAAAAATCAAATTATACTCATCAATTAATACTTGTAGACAAAGCTGATGTTGTTTTAAATTGCTATCCACCATTTAATCATTCGTTTAACATTTTTATAACATTATAAAATATACGGGAAAACGGGTAAGGGTGACTTTGAGCAAGATGGTGCGCACTGCGCACTGTCGCAAAATGGTGCGATGTGCGCACATTCCCGGTCCCGTCAGACTTTTTTCAAGTCCATTCTTCCTTTGGATTATAAAATATAGGTCATAAAATATTCTTGTTTCTAACCGATTTTGCATCATAAAACAATTTATTCATTTTTTGCGACTGAAATATGTAAAATTTTGCTTCTGAGATTTGATGCTAATGAGATGAAGTCACCAATACGAGAATTTGATTAATGGTGGTTAGCACGACACCTAACCGGAATCCTAAAATTTATATTAATAAATTCGGGCTTAAGTCATTCTCGTGGCTCGAGAATTCCCAGTTTTTAAAAAGAGAGTTCTATGCATTGATAAGGGCTAAGAATCTATTTCAATGAAATGCGCGCTATTTAAAGATTCTTCTATGAGAATAGGCTGAGTTTTTCTCATATCAGATCATAAGTTGAAAGGATAAGCTGGGGGTCATGATCTGACACCGCCGAACGATTCTTATGAACAATTTATGGAAGAAATCCGGAAAGGTATACTTTTACTGTTTCGAAAATATTATTAAGTAGACAACAAATTGACTTTTGTTAGCAATTACTGAGTCCCTCCAGATAACCGTGAGTAATTGCATGGTGACAGAGTTGCGCGAAACTATACCAAAATTGAACATGCAAACTTTGGGCTCTAACATAGCCCGTTCATGCTCAGTGGTTAGCAGATCATTTATCTCACTCGCGTTGCAAAAGATAAAACGGTTCCATAATTACTCTTACCTAGTACAGTACGCATGTTCATTTATTCAGCGATATAACAACAGCTGTATAATGTCTCTAGACTGTTTACTCCATCTTATATGGGATGATTAGCACTCCCTTTTACATTCAGAAGCACGTCTTTAGAGAAAGGGATATAATAAGTCACGCATCATTAAACGATTATCTTGTCATCTACGGAACAGATATGGCCATCTGCTCTTTGAATCACGTTAAAGTATAAATTTTTAAATCAAATAATTCTATGTTTGTTTCGACTTTAGTCTCCCTTCTCTGAGTTTTATTCGCGTGTGTTAAATTCTTACACAATTTGGACTGGTTTTGAATGACACCTTTCGTTTAAGAGTATATGTTCATGACCACTGTTTACTTTAATGGAGAAACTCGTTTCCGTAAGTGAATTCCAAAACAACGTTTTAGATTGAAATAAAAATAATACCCTTGCGTAACAGATAACTGCTTTATCATCTCAGAGGTACATGACCTCCGTGAGAGCACAAAGGGGCGATTGCGATGAGAAAGTACGTATAAACAAAGTCCAGTGAACGCTCTGATCTCGGATGGCGTCTCAAAGAAGTGATAAACTGCGCCAGAGAAGCGAGAGACATATAAATCCGTTAAATATCAGTTAAATAAACTCCCTTCCCATAATTAGCTTTACCCCTGTAAAAATGGAATCTTTTGGCTCAATTAATACCGAATAATGTACTCTTTGCCGCTATTTACTGATATTATGAGACATTCAGAAAAGATTACCGCCAATTTATCATTATTATAATTTTATTAAACCCAGTGCATTCACAATGAGTTTATCCCTTTACAAATTACAAACACGAATTCTATGCTTGCTGGAAATACAATATATTTGCCAAGAAATGAGCAAATCGCTTAAAAGGACCATTGACCGATATTTTGATTCGCTTTATCTATTATACATCTTATACGAAGGAATTCATGTAATTTATGATTTTTGAATTAAATCTTTTCGTGTTAGTACCATTCCTCGCGTTATTTAAATTTTAAATAATTTAAGGAGGAAATAATGGACAATACACTGTTACTTGCATTTTCCTATACACAGTTTATTCGCTTATAGAACTGACATGTTTTTGACGAGAGTTAAAGCGTTGCTTTTTAATGCTATTTCTTCTAAATTCAGAAAAAATATTTAAAGAGAGATGTTCTTTGCAAACCTTGTTCGCGGTAGGTTTTTAGAGGGACTGTCTTTTCAAATGCGGAGGGGCCGCTAGACTGTTTACATCCTCTAATAAGTATAATTATAGTTTTGAAAATCATCATAGAGCCAACTATTGGAGTTTGCTATCTTCACCAAGAAAATTGGAGCTTTAGAAATAAAATTTTAAAATAAAATTAGGGGTTAAGTACCCCCAAGGCCCATTTTTATGCCACCATCATAACTGTGCTTTTTTTTAAAGTTTCAGCATCCAAATTTTTAAGAAAGCTTATGAAATGAAATTACAGGAATGGAAAAAGAAAATTACTGAGTAAATAACGTCTTTATTTGGGTGAAACTGAGACTTAAAAGTCAATAAATAACCCATATTTAATGCAAAATAGATCTGATTAGAGTGAATCTAATTCTTCAACTCTAAGGCCGAGCAAGTTTCCAATATCGACCCAATTCTTCCAAAAACTCCACATTCGTATGTTCGTAATTTTCGTATTCAATTTGAAATTATGATTCTTTTATTCCTAAAAGCTATTTATTTATAATTCATGCCCTAATTATTTCACAGAACAAACGAATTGTGATTGGAAGATAACCTGAATTACAACGTGATATTGACTGTAAAATATCCCGAAAGGGGTATGCTGTAGTAAATATTTTAGGGAAGATAAAATAACAGCTCTAATTAAATATGAGATAAAAAATGTGATGAAACAGAAGAAAATTAACCACAATGGATTATATTCTCGTCTAAGACGCTTTAGCTACCAACATGGTTATTAAAAAAAATATGTTTGTTGAATCGCCGTGTGTAAAGATGTTGAACCCATGAACTTCCGATGGAAGTTCTCATTAATGGCTCAGACAGGGTACGGCTAATGTATGTTTACTTGCTGTAGTACCGAAAATCGGTAAATAGCTGCTCGGATAAGCAAACTGTTTCGTACTATCCTTACAGATAAATGCTGTTTTTACCGCTAGGAAATTTTACCGGACAATTGTCAGAAGGAATGGTGTATAACACGAATTAAATAATAGTTACGTCGTCAAGTCTCTATGTACCAAATATAAATGATCAAATATGACGGGTAGAGAAATGTAAGCAAAGTGGTTGGCTCCAAGAAACGGAAGTATCTGTTTGGTACGAGTGACTTTGACGGAAACAAAGGAAGATATAGAAATAAGGTGGAGTGAGAGGAGATTATATTTGTTGAGGTCAACTAAATGGCTCAAAAATAAGTTCTAAGGAAGCGATAGTGACCTCGTACACTTACACGTGCCGCTCTGAAGAATCCATCTCACTAATGTCTTTAAATATCAAGAGTGCTTTGCCCCCGAAATGTTAAACCCTTCATTTCTTCCTTTTCAAGAGCTTGTAAAATGTTAATGTATGTCATTTTTTCATTGACTTTCGTTTAAGAAACTAGTGGAATTTTAACGACGAATCCCAGGAAATTTGAAAATAACTGAATGTCTCAAATGAAAGCCTTAATTCTCGATTTAGTAAGACCAATGGTATTATAGCAGCTACTTTTTTTACTGATTTCGATTGGTGAATTTTTGCATTCATGGACATTTTAGTACAAGCCATATATCAGGATGTAGTTGAGCTAAGTCTTATGGGATACCTCCGCATATTTTTTCATTAAACACTGAAGAATGTAATATCGCGTTATACTGTAAGTCTTTCGACATATTAATTGAAATACATACAAGATAACTGATCGTAGCCACAAAGGTTAAACAAAAAAATGAGTCCAAGGCTAGCCAATCAATGAAACATAAAAACGTGCCAAAGAATGAAAATAAAAGTTTCTATTACGTATATTTCTCTATTACGTATATTCCTCTGCTAAAGTGTTACAGAAATATCAATGAGAAAATGTTTAGAAACATTAGGAAGAAAATTGAACACACATTGCGCTACGATGCAATAAAAATTCCAAAGGAATATTACATTATAAGATAATTTGCTATTCGTAAAAAAAATAGAATAAAAAAACTTCTTCGCTTTACAATTGTTTTTATTGAACGTCTTACTTACAGTAGTTCCGGCGAAATTCCTACCATTAAAACTCATGGGTAATAGTTTACGAGTACCTGGAGGTAGACATAATACGTTCGAAAAAAATAAGTTGAAATTTGGCCCTTTAAAAACCTCTTTGAACTTTGCTCACGAATCTGACTGTTATAAAATAAAAAAAATCTTTCTTCTTATAATTTGCTAAAACCTTTCAAGGCAAAAGGAAAATTTGAGCTGCTATATTTGAGCTATCAATAATAGTGTATATGTACATCGTATTTCATTTTCCTTTGCTGTTACAATAGTTAATCTAACTGAATTTACGAAAAGCATATNGGAATCGTTTAAGTGTCCTATTTAAATTTGAAAATTAACTGCCGCGCTTTCAATTTTTCTATTTTTTACTACATTCTGTGAATATCGAAGTTTCTATCTAAGTGCAGATCCTTTTGAAATCATTTTAAAAATTCCGATTGAAGATTGATTTCGTTATGATTTTTTAAAATAGTGTAGAGCCATGTTCCTCCATTTAGCAGCATTTAGATTCACGAGGAAACATCAGTAGGATATTACGAAACGTTTTACTGTTTTAGGTTTCCAAACGAGAATAGCATTCGTGCGTATGTCGTGTCATAACTATATGTATATAACTATATATAATCGGCTTGAAAATCTAGAGAAATATATTTTAAACATAGAAGAGGAGACTGGAGGACAAAATTCGGTTGAAAATATTAAATTAAAGAAATGCTTGAGAAAGTATTATTTGCTGAATGGAGGTCACAACATTTTATTCTTTCGTCGTGTAAACTCACATACTTTCATAATAATTCACACCAATTTCTCGCTGTATCCTCTAATCTCGGTAGAAGGAATGATAGAAGATATAGAACAAAATAATTGCTTAACATTTTTATGGATAACCGTATATTTTATGCATTTTAAGTTACGAAATACGATACAATTATTTAAAGATATGATAAAATTAGAGATAAATAATGATATTTCGATTTTATTTGTAGAAAAAGGCTATGGGGTGGATAAACTATCTCTATCAGTGGTAATTAGTTCTTTATGTTTTTCCGAGGAGTTGATATAGGAACTTACGCGTTAACAATAAACATAATTTCCAATTTAGTTTATATTCTACGAATTATTCCAAATTTGAAATACTATACGAATTGTATATGCACCAATGTGAAATATGAAAAGTGTTAAAACGGAAATTTACAATTACTACTTCTCATTACCGGTTAAGAGAAATGATTTTTAGTCTAAATATACGTCAATTATCCTTAAATGTCCTATCAGGTCTTTATGTGGGAAGTCGAAATGCAATTTTGTTTTGGAAACACGGCGTGATAATGAGTCTTTAGTTTCCACTTGAATTTTTATCGCTCTTCATCCAACGGAAGGCAGTGCTTGAGGGAGTCATGTCATCCATCCAATGGTATTCATATATTGAGCAACCCACCGATTACACTTTTATTGTTTGGCTATTTCAAGACAATAGCTTCTTTGCTTTCCCCATCTACTCAGGCAAACAAATTACTGATAGAAAAGAAAATGCCCACTTGAGGAGCTATTGTGTTTCTTTACTCTTGTCAACTGCGTCATAGCAAAAACATTAGGCGTTACAGTGTATTCCACTCCCGAGAATAACATACCTTTATCTCCAAGCGAGTTCTCCAAATATAGGAAGTCGGATAGAAACTGTGGGAGACCCAATCCTAATTCACGATTACTGATCGCAAGTGCTCGTAAATTCCCATTTCAATCATCACTTTTATATTTCTTTGTACGCTAAAATTAATTGTACTTATTGCTTTTTATTCATGAGAAGAAAACATGAACTTGCAATGAAAAGAAAACACGACATTTTAATAAAAATGGCATTCCCTAAACCAACCTTTTTATAATATATTCATATATTTTATTTCTAATGTATTTATATTTTTATATTTTGTTCCATACAATTTTATTCACTTTACTAGACGTATGCTAAAGTTGTGCTTATTTGTCATATCTGTACTATTAATATATCCTCATCGGAAACCGGAACCTTCAATCATACACGTTTTAATAACTCGAACGATCAGAGACAAAAAAAGACGAACACAAATGCGCATGCTCCATCCCGGAGAAACCAGGTTAGCCGTGACTCGAGCCCTGGACCCTCGGTATTAGTAGATTTGAACGCTGACCATTCTTGGAGGCCGGCAATCTTACACCTCTCCATTTTCAAATCCACATTCAGAAGCAGTCCGTACATATTTGCATTTGATTTAACGCTTAAACATTTTGGAAAATTTGCCTGTCCTATGAATAGATATTTTTTTATTAGAAGTGTTAAATATGGATTGATTCTTCGCATTACTTAAATCAAGCGAGATTAAATTTTTTAACTCAACATTCTTGTCATTTACTTACTAAGGCCGTGAAGCAAAGCATTAAAGACAAAAGATGGCCCACATATTTTATATACGGTGGGAGTATCTGAAGAGTTGAGCATTTAGGCGCGATATGATCTTTATCCATTTTTGTGGTTCACATTTCGAAAGACTCGCTGAATCAGAAAGACGAAGTCGTCTGCTCGTTTTGTCATTAAATCGCTCGTCCATTAAAAGAGGGTGCAATGGTCTATGTTTAGGCATTGGAGAAGGGAGAGAATGCGAGCGAGGCGTCATGAAAAGTAAGAGTGAGGGAGAATCTGTATCAGGTTGAGGTTGCCTTCACCTCTCCCTCCCACAGGAAATGCCTTCTATGCTTTCAGTCGAAGGAAGACCCACCTATTCGCCTGTCCCGTTCGGCCACTTGTATGAAAAACGGGGGCCTATGTCTCATACTCAAAATCACGAGCATGTGGAATTTATTTTTGTTCGCGAATATGGAAGACTATTTTTAAAAAAATCACCTATAACCAGATTCCAATGTTTCAACCTATGATCATTTCCTTAGAATTTTAGGGGTATCTATAAATCATTTCATTATGCTCAACCGTGATCGAAAAAATTCTCAATTCTGTAAATTGTCGTTTCATTGTAATACCACTAATGAAAAATCGTTAGCCAATAGAATAGATGACGCCACTGATGGTGGAGTTAAATTCACAGGGGAACACTTCATAAACCATCAAAGAGATGTGGGTTTGAATCGTTAGCCAATGTTAGCCGTCTGGGGGGGGGGGGCATTTAATTGTTGTTTGTAAATTTGATGATTGGTAGTTATGAATAATCGCTGTAGTTGATTATTCATCTGCCTATCGGTGTTAAGGTGTAATCTCTTTCCCAGCGCTCTTCGAACTAATGTCGAGAGAACTTAAAAACGGACTTTCCAACGTTTTGGATGAACACAAGAAAATAATCGTTTTCACCGTATTGCTAGGAAATATTGTGATCAATGAATGACACCGAGAGTAGCATCTATGCTTTGGTTACTTATCACTGGAGCTCTTCAGAGTGGAAGCTGTGGATTATGTAATGGGCACGTGGTTATGACGAAACTAAAAATCGGATGTCAACATGTAAAGAGGTTTCTGGGAAACAATCTTTCCACTCAGGAAGTTCTTCATAAAGGGAAAGATACTATGCGATATTTCTTGTCTTTGTTTAACGTTAGAGTTTAAAAACCTTTTACCTTTTTGAAGATTTAAAACTTTTTAGCGATGATCTTACTAGTAAATATATAAGCACAATATTTAATGCTTTGAATTCCCGGCGGTTAATGTATGGGTTGCGTCCTCCTAATTTCAAAATACATATTATAAGCAAGAATTTCCAATTGACATTATATCAATGCGACCACGATCATCAGTGACTCATTTGTAAGTTTAGGATATAATTACTTTTTAGGGGACTGAATTCACTTTGCCAAACGCAATATTTCTCATCATTACTTAATAGTAAAAGCTCTTTTAGCTGCTCTAACTATTCATTCGCAGTATTCAGAGAAAATTTGCCTAAAATAAACGATACATTTTTCTCGAATAAAATCGTTATATTCTATATGCGATCTTTCTTTTTGATATTAACTTGTTTCAAAACTCATAGAGCGTTGCTGACTAGTCTTGGTCTATTTTCTCTCATTCGCTGTAACTGTGGCTTAAATAGTGAGACATTCCTATGAAATATTCTTTGGCAAAATGAAGGAACTTTACCCGGAGATCCGGATCTCCAATACCTATGTCAATGCGCAACATTTTTATATGTTTCTGAAGTTAAAGTGATCGTAATGATAGGGATGAGAAAGTTCAGTATTGGAAATTTCTTAATACTATTTAAGTTGGATGAAATTAGGAGATGCACTTTAGAAGTTATTTTCGTTTGCCTGAGGAATATCGAGAAATTATTCTCTCGCTTAAAACTGTCAAATGAAAAATTAATCGTGCTCTATAATTTTATTTCGATAGTTAAATTTTGGAGTTTCCATCATGAGTAACTTTCATACATAATGACAATAATGTCAGACAGTCTCTATAGGCCACTATAAAAGATGATTATAATTGCTTAACATTTTTATGGATAACCGTATATTTTATGCATTTTAAGTTACGAAATACGATACAATTATTTAAAGATATGATAAAATTAGAGNCTCTCGCTTAAAACTGTCAAATGAAAAATTAATCGTGCTCTATAATTTTATTTCGATAGTTAAATTTTGGAGTTTCCATCATGAGTAACTTTCATACATAATGACAATAATGTCAGACAGTCTCTATAGGCCACTATAAAAGATGATTAAGTGTATGTTGACGCAATACATCTTCTGTTATACACTCCCTTTAGACATGTATTCTTTCTGTTATTTTTACTACGTTGGAGACAGTTTATATTGAGTAGTACTTTTCCAAATAAAAATCCTAAAAGGGCTGAGTCGCCTTTATGGTGATTTAACCCTTTTTTAATTTCAATTTTTTTCTAATGTAAAGCGTATTCAAGAAATCTTTTAGTTCCAAATATTAATATTTCATACCTCGTAAAAAGTTCTTCCAAAAGAATCGAAAGCAAGTTACATCAACAATCGTTATAATGGGAAAGTCTGAACTGGAGCGGTAACCTTTGTGATGTTAAACTTTTGTGAAAGTTGATTGGCCGTGAACGGCTTTTATAGTCACAATTCCGTTTATTTCTTTCTCTTTATACCTTTGCTGGTTATGTTGGAAAAGCTGTTTACTTTCCGAAAGTAACCAAGTATGTTTCGTTCGGTGAAATATAGTTAACATGTCCGCATTCCAGTTATTTGCCCTTTATGGGGACATTTATAATATTATTGTTTGACATTAATCGTATAGGCATTTTCCGCTACCGGTTAAATGATTATCGGGGAGAATTAAGTTTATTACATCGTGGTATCCATTGAAAGAAAATTCACTATTCAAGATAATAGCGGATAATGTCCTACCAGTTAATAAAGGACATGCCAACTGATTTTCAAAGCACCTAAAACTTTTCATTTGTTTCTGGAAACCTATCTCATTATAAAACGCTCTTGGGCAATAATAGGAATAACGCAGATGTGTCATTAATTGAGTATGACAAGTGGTGTATAATCTTGAGACACTTTTAAATTAGTGTTTTTATTGTTGTACTGCTAATGATCATATATTAAGGAATAAAGTAGAAATTTAAATTTTATCGTAATTTAAAAAAATACGATTGTATCAGAAATGAATGAATGGTGAAAATCCAGAAATGACTCTACTGCGTATCACACGATGTTTATATTACTTAATTTTTCCAAATCTCAGATTGACATTCTGAGATGTACACCGAGACGTTAGTACCCAAATAGGAACATAAAAGTCAACTATTTGTCTTTATTCGGGCGGAATTTAGACCGAGTGTCACATTTCATTAGATTCATAATCATCTCTAAAACGGGAACTTATTGAAATGGAGATTGAATGAAAAATTATGGGTATAAAAATATTTAAACTGAAGAGAGTATATTCATTTCAGCGAAACACCAAAACTAAAAAGGGCTGATTAATTGCGCAATCCTAAGTAAGAAGACAAAACAGAGAAGCGTAGTATAGAAATACGAGTACTTGATATTTGGGAAGTAAATTGTTTGTTAATTAAAAAATAATTGAAAATTGAAAGTAGATAAATTGGATAGATAGGTAAATAATATGATAGAGTCCCACTAATTTGAACTTATTGGTACTAAAAACCTTTCGGATAGCGACATTTTTGGATTATTCAAAAAATTGCATCTTTAAAGTAAAAATCCATTTAAATCTCTATATTTGTAAGATTGCGTACATTTCTGTACTTTGAACAGTATTGTATAACGGTAATATTTAGCTTTGTTACGTAGCCTTTGGATGTATGTATGTATATAGTTAAGCAATATTTATCAGTTATGTGAAATATTGCTTAACTACATTAGAGTTTCGTTTGTCCTTTTGAAAGCTAAAAGGAATGAAATAGCGTAGTCGCTGGACCTCTAACCTTAAATACTGCTCATTCCTCCAAATCTCCGAGAAGAGAATTTACCCTATTTATCCCCCACCTTATCGGTCGCCTATTTCCTTCTCCTTAGTAGCCTAGATTCAGACGATGGTATGAACCTTCTATCCTTGGCATTCTTGAACAAATAGGCGCTCAGTAAATCGCCCCAAATTAATTTATTAATAGTACGAGTTAAAGCGGATTGGAATTCTACTCGACAATCTTCTCATGTTCAGTGTTTCTTCCTCTGCGAACCGCCGTCTATTTCTCTCCTACTTTGGAACGCAGTTTGCTCTTCTTTTGTCTGTACTAGCGAAAGTGCATTACAGCGGCAGGGAGAAGGGTTGCGATGCGGGGAATGCGTTTCTCTACCGAACGTAACGACCCTCCCACCCCACGAATTCCTTCCTCCATGAATTTTCCATCATGTCCGAGCGCATTCTTTATTTGACGTGGAAGTCTTATTTTTTGGGATAAATATGTCTCGTGAGGAGGCCAAGTATTCGATACATTTATCTGTCTGAGCTGGAAGGGGAATATCCGAGTGCGACGCTACAACATTGCAAATGCATAGCGCTCCATAAGATGGTTTCGTAAGGTCTTTTTGGTTATGCAACGCTATCCCTGGAGAGTTTGTTTCTTTTACACCACGCGCATGTCCAGAATATCCAGGTGGGTTTACTTATGGTGTTCCTCTAATATTTTCGCCTCGCTCATTTTCATCATCGTCACATGGCACTCTGCCTAGTAGCAGGACCATCCACCGTAGTTCTCCCCATATGCCTTTCTTCCTCTGTTCCTTGGTTCCCTTATATCCTCCATATCTTTTTATGACTTCTATAATCTTAAGCATTCTTCTTTTCTTTTGCTCTTCTACCGTTCCTCCGAAAGCTGTTGTAATTACTCCATTTCCTCTTAATATTTCCAATCTACATTTCTTTTCAATTCCTGATGCTGTTTAGGAGTTCTCTCTAACCTTGTCCAGCACCTCTTCATTTCTTACTTTGTCAGTCCGACCTTCATCTTCTTCAACCTCATCAATGCCCACATTTTAAATGACTCAATCCTACTCTTATCTCTCTTGCCCAAGGTCCATGTTTCATAGTTTTGCATCATAACATTCCAAACAAATCATTTAATCAATTTTTCTCAATTCTAGTGCCAGGTGTCTGCATAATATACTTCTTTTTTTCTGGAAGGCTTCTTTTGCCATATCAATTCTTGCTTTCATCTGTTATTCACTCCTCCAATCTTCTGTTATCATACTCCCCAGATATCTGTCTCTTTTTATTTGTTCTATTCTTAATTCTTTTTTTCTAACGCTCATACTTTCTTTTTCGTTTATTCTCATTACTTTTGTTTTCCAAACATATATTTAAATTCTATTCTTTTTCATTTCATCTTCTAGTGTTGTCATTATTCTTTGAAGAGTTATGGTGTTGTTGGCTGGTACTACTTCCTGGTTGTGTTTGTTTTAAAACAATACCAGAGGATTATCTAATATTCATTATTTTTTTTATGGAGTTTAGAAAATGAAAAGAATGATGATAATTCCTAAAAACAAAGGTTGATCGTGATGATTGGAAGACGTTTCCCAAGCTCTCTTTCCTGCATAAAGAGACGATTTGTAATCGATGAGCAATTGCCAATAACAGCAACTCAGCCTGTAAGGTACGTTTTATAGAGATTAAAACGAAGGGGGTACAATCTTGCGCCTTCTCGAAGATATTCCCCAGAACTCGAAAATCGTTAGGATTTTGTGGCTTATCGCGGATTGATAAATCACATTTACTAGAATATTCGATATACATTCTTTTATAGTTAGAGTATTATTGGCTAGTATCTCCATTTATTTATTATACACTATGTTCGCGCCGATGCGCACTTCATGCTTATTCAAAACTCCCTCCTCGACCTTCTTTACCTGTGCGCATGGAATTCTGGGGTACGAGGGGACTACCGGCGATGGAAGACAGATCTTCAAGAACAGGGCAAGACGACACCATGGGAAGTTCCAACGGTCAGTTTTCTTGGGTAAGCGCCATCCCGTCCTTTTATTTTTCATCCTTTCCCTTGCTTCTCCTTCTTCCTTCCATTACTTTCTCCCTTGATTTCAATTCGTTTGTCGCTTACATTTTTTGGTGCCGAAACCCGGGACGTTCCAAGAAAGTTTTATTTCCTTGTCGTGAATCTCTTTCGATAATTTCATTCAGCCTTGTCTGAAGGCGAAGGGGCGAAAAGTAAGGGAATGATTACACGAAACAGTTCGATTCGCGCCAGAAGTTACTGCGTTTCAAACGGGATCGCTTACTAGGCACTATTTGTACAGCATTTTCAATTGCTCAGGAGCTGGATGGTTCCGGATCTGAAATATATGGTAATTCCAAGTAGTAAATGTTTCTTGTACGCTGTTCTCGATTGGAAACCGTATATTTTGAATTTCGTAATGCTTAGTCGTAAATTCTTGAATATTTCAACAATTGTAACTAAGCCGGTTTTTTCAAGTGTCAACTGTTTCATCGGCCGCTGTTAGGCGGTTGAATCTCCCCGTGTGTCTTTATCACGGTTCACTTTTCGGGTTATCTCAAACCCCTTTCCGGAGACCGGAGGGTTGTGTTGTTTTGTCGCTTTCGGCTATTCACAGTTCATTGCCAGTGTTGAATACCAATGCTATAGTCCTTCCCCATTTAACCTCTAAGCTTCCACCAGTTCCACTTCCGTCTTTTATTCGAAGCATTCTTTCTTTTCTTCACATGGCCGATCCGTAATTCGACAAACCGGATTCGGTGGATTTAATTTTGGGAATGAATTTATTCCCTATACTTTTCCAGGGGTGGCGGAAAACTTTCGAAGACTGAATTAATTCTAATCGATTCCATTTTGGATGGATTTTGATGGGCAATATTTTCGATAGTTTTCTTAAGGCTCCTCCCTATGAAACCTCTATGCGACGCAGAGGAAATTCCGTTATCCAGTCACCAGAAAAGGTTTTGGGAATTGGAAGAATCCATGGTTCAAGTCGCTCAAAGTCCTGAGGAGGTCAAATCTGAGGAATTGCTTACTAAAACTCACCGAAGAAATGCTTCGGGAAAGCATACTGTTTCATTGTCATTCAGAAGTGAGCTACCTTCTCTGGGAGAATCTTATTTCCAGGCTGAAAAGAGTTGTATTAACATGGAACGTAAATTGTTGCAGCGACCACGGTTAAGGGCCAGGTATCGTCAATTTTTGAAAGAGTATGAAAATCTTACCCATTTTTCATGAGCTACATCATCGGGGTTATATCATCTACCTCATCATGGAGTTCATAAATCCACCCCTCAAGGCCCCAAGCTAAGGGATGTTTTCGATGCTTCATCTCGTTCTTCGAACGGTAAATCACTTAAAGTTGTATTGCTTACGGGTCCCAAGTTATAAAATGATATTTTTCACTTGTTATTGACCTTCCGTACTCATTTAATTGCTTTCGCTACGGAAATTTCTAAAATGTATCGCCAGATTTCGATAGCTCCTAAACACCGTGGCTTTCAACATCTTTTGTGGAGAGACGATTCGATGCACCCCCTTCAGGAGTTTGAACTGAATACCTTTTAAACATTTCCATATTTAACAATAATTTTATAAGGTTTAGCTGACTAGAAACTCCTTGTAGTAAAATAGTTTCTCAAATTCCTCAGTTGAATATCATCTGAATCTTTCTATCAAGACACATTATAAACAATTAAAGTAATAAATACTCTCGCAATCAATATTTTCTGAATTTTCAGAACAGTTTGTAGTCAAATGCTGCAAATTCCAATTTGATGTGTTTGATTCAATATTTTGTGGCTGTAGTTTAGAATGAAGTGCATCTATATGCATTAACCACTAGCTCTGTAGGGGATGAGGGTAGGCATGCATTCTTTTCTTCTCTATCCTATTCTTAGGCCTACAGACGCAGGCATATTTTCAGGGGCCCACTTTTCACCTTCTTTTGCGGGGGTTAGGTAACTGAACGCTAACTTCTCACCCGTTAGATCTGACTGTCTATGAGGTATTTCCCTTGACCCAGAACATGTGGCAGAGTGGCTCCCTAGGCATGAATAGGGATGAACCTCAATGCACGTCACAAGGGCATGGGGGGGTCCACTTCTTAGGATGTTACGTTATCACTCCATACCCTCCCTTTACTCCTAGAAACGACAACATTCAAGGAAAGCGTCAATGGATTAATTCCAGGATTGAGCGAAGGTACTGGTTAAGGTAATCAACACTAACCGAAATCGAAGTAGCTAAGAAACTAGGGGTAGGGGTAGAACAATGTAGGGAAAATATAAACAATATATAAGGTATACCATTTATTTTATCGCCTGCTAAAACTTTTAAGTTTCTCCATGAAATTGTATGCATTCTATTTGAATTAGATTAATACAAGAAATAGTATATAATCTAAATAAATGATAAATAAATAGTTTCTCCTGCAAGCAGATACAATCAATGCGTTTGTTACATTTACATAAACGACTGTATTGTATCAATACACCTTTTCGACCTATAATTTTCTTGTAATTATGCTGGTATTTTATTTACAAGATTTTTGTCTCTGTAATATGCATTTTTTCATATTTCTTGTGATTGCTGTGATGGACTTATAAAATCGCAAAGATTCACAATAAGCATTTATTTAATTGCATGCTAAATCTTCTTAGATTTATCATTAACTCCGCGTTCATGGTTATTGTTAAGATCGTTGGTGTATACTAAAATCAGTTACTGTACAATTACACTGCCTTGCAGCAAGAAAAGCGGTAAGAAATTACTTTAATCACTATTTTTCATTATAATGTTTATTGACAGCTAACGGTATAAACATTACAATATTCCATTTTAAAAAAAGGTCTCAATACGGTCCCCCTGAGCCAAACTGGCTCATCAGGAGGTGCCTGGGTTTACACACATTACATTATCATGAAATACATTTGAAATATCCCCAATATAAAATTCAATCAAATGCACTAACTTTAAAATTGCACTAAATGTAAAATCGTACTGATAGTAAAATTGCACTAGATGTCAACTTGCACACATTGAACAATTTCACTACTTGTGAAATTGCACAAATTGATAAATGCACAGATTGAAGTATTACACTAATTAGAATTGCACTAAATTAAAAGTATCGTAATTTAAATATAACATAAAATTTTGGTTGCTACACGTAAATTATATAATATAATTCAATAATACTGGTTGTGCTCGGCCGTAGAGAAGGTTCTTAATCCAGCTCATTGCTTCGGCATTGATACCCGCGACTTCTAATTAATATAGTAAGTCATTATGTGAGAAATAGTGGATTTTGTTATCAAGTTCTTTACAAAAATCTAAACATATCGCGTCGACATGCCTTATATCGGCAGATTTCAAGATATCTTGAACTGATAGCGGCAGCTGAGACTCGGAAGATCGTGTCACACGAAAACCGTGTTGATTTCTCACTATGAACTTGGACGTGTAGAGGAAGCTCATCAAGGATCTAGCAGTTATATGTTCCGTTATTCTGCCGTTCAATGACGTTAACGATGTAATTCGCTGGACCCTCGTTTAAGCCGCTTTCAGTATTGGAGTAATAATCTCAATACTTCAATCTTTCGTGGCCTTATCTTCGCTCATAGACATTTCAAATATATAACTTTTAAGAAAAGAGTTACGTTTCCCGATACTTCCTTGGATATCCGAACTGGTATATCTACAAAAGCAGGAGTTTTATCATGTATAATGAGTCGCAATAGTTTAATGATATTGTCCTCTCTGAAGGTGATTTTCGACATTGCTTCAGACCGATCGGATGGGATCTAATTTACTATTGGACGTGCATACGCCACGAAAAATTTTGACTTTGGCAAAGAAAATATCTCAAATGAATTTTCTATTGAATTTTCTAATGAATTCTTTATTATCATCATTACTAAATATCGATTTACATACATTTGAAAGAAGTTAAAATAAGATCAAAATTTTGAACTAATAACTTTAAAGAATTATATTTTCAAATGCCTTCAAGATAGTAATACTAACGATTTTCATTGAAAAAGTACCTAGGTATTAAATCATTTCAAGTACCGTGAAGACTGAAATATACCCACATTACGGAACCATAATACAGTTCATCTTATTCTTAACTTTCAAACAAGAATAATACCAGTCAAGGAATCTAAAAGAAGAGTTTTAAAATTCAAACAGCAAATTTTACGGTTACATTCCATGACGTCGAAACAAAAATTAAAAGGTACGAATCGGCTGCGCTTTTCGGTTGTTTTTATTAATTATAAGAAAACTAATTGTAAGCCTTTAATCAGAAATTTCCCCGATGCGCAATAGAGAATCATGTAAGGTGCATTTGGGTCAAATTTCTTGCAAATCGGTCCCCAGTAAATTGAAATATCGTGTAAACAGTTTTGAAAAACCCCGTTTAGAGAAAAACGCGTTTAAATTTTTAGGACACTAATTTCGGCGTGTAAGAGGGACATTTTTGATAATATCCTTATAAGTCGATTCCTCTGCCATAATTTGGTTCTTTCTTATCGTCAACAAATTGTTTTCCTGACATTTTTTGCTTATCCATTTAGTTTAATCTCTCTATGTGAAAACCTGCGCTCGTTAGTCCGTCAACAGAAGACGGTGTTAGTCCTTCTCTTCGCTCATTTGCTGCACAAAATCTCCGTCAACCTGTTTCATAACTCGAAATATAGAAACAGCACCATTAATAAAGATGCTATTTTCAGTATATACAAAAATTTTCACAATCTCTAATCCGCTGAAAGCAATTTTAGGAGAATATTTTGAAATTAACTAATGTAGGATTTTATTACTGTAAGCGGTGAATTCTCCCAAACGTCTTCCTAACAATCCATTTTGCTGATAAAAACACACAGAATGTTTAGCTTTTATTACCTCATCTCGGATTGGTTGCTTCTGCCTGTAGCTCCTTCAATTCACGTCAGCCTTTGCTTTTCGCCAAATTTACCAACTTGTTGGTGCAAGAAGGCATTTCTCATGATGTGGCTTCTCCGCTGTACGCTTTTACACGTCACAGAAATTGCGCTTTTCAGTGCCGTGATTGTATCATTATTAACTCTGATGGCTATCCCATACATAACCATGACAAAGCCAATTTATTTATCTGGCTTTTGATTTGCCCGTTCCTCTTAGGCCTTTACGTTCTTTGATTATTTTAGTTTCGTGTCCATCCGCTCTAGAGCATACCCTACATTCCCTTTTTCACTAACATCATCACCAGAAGGTACGAAATAGACAAAAGCTTTGTTTTTTACTATCATAGGCTCCAACTTCATAGCAACGTCAGTTATCTTTCTTGAAAACTGACCAAGAAGAGTTGTAACACCATAGAAGGACGAACATCCCCTTTCTAGAGAGTTTAGGAGTAGAATAATTAAGAAGATATGTTTCAGATGCACTGATTGCAGAAAAGGTAACAATGAATTCGATTGTCTAGAGTTGATTGATGGACCAATGATTGTTGATGGGCGATTTTCCTTTTAACTTCTATTAAGGTATCCAAGGTTCTTGTACTTGTCGATTTATTTTTCACATTCCACCTCTTCAGAAATTTTTTCTTTTCAGTCTTCTGGCGAGTCCTATCCTTCTGCATTGCTTACAAGCAGTAGCTTGATTCATAAATTTTACTAATTTTAGCGACGAAGGTTAGGTGTAAGAAGAGACTTGATAGTCTCAATCTCGCCCTAATAAATTCGCCATATTATTATTGTCATTACTATTGTTATTACACAACTAACGCATATTTCAATATATGTCGACAAGAAAGATAAAGAATGTCTTAGAGGTAAGAAGATGATATTTAATGATCATAAATAATTTATTTGTAAATAAATTAGAGAAGATATCTTCTTACGTGGAAGCGTTCGCGATGTACTTTGTAATTCACGCTTATTTCGTGATTGCTTAACTCTGATTTTCAAATGCAAATTTTTTATAAAGAAAGGTTTAGTTGTTTTAAAGGTCGGACACGTTTCAATTATTACTAAGCTAGGAATATACCTTAAAAATATCGAGGGAATCCGTTTTACACAGAGTTGAGACTCTCTTTGTTAGATTTAATCCCTGCGAGCCGACAGTGGCGTGTGGCAGGAGGAGGTATCATCTACTCAAAATAAATAAAGTTACCAGATAGTATCCATTTCCCATGACCATGTCTCAGTGTAATTTGATGGAAGGAAAAAAGGAGATAAAATTTTTTTTTATTTTCTTTGACTAGGATTTGACTTAAGATTTCCCATGTAAAACTTTGTCTTGTCCTCTTCTAAAACGGCACCAAAGCCGTTAAATAAATTAATTTTTACAAAAATAAATCTAACGTAATTTACGGCAACTCTTCTGAGATATCCTCTCTAAAACCTATTTTAATTTAAATGTCAAGGACTGAGCTGCTATGTCTCCGTTTGATTAATTTACTTTTCTTTTTCATATAATAAAACGTTAAATTTTAAAAAGTATGTATAGCGTGTTTGGACGTCTTTCACTTAAATATAATGGCTTCATAAATAAGCTTTGGAAATAATAGAGTTGATCCATGGAACTACTTATTACCTTTTTATTACTTTCAATTTTTCCATATACTTTCTCACTGGTTGCTCACCCGCTGGTGATTGGCAGAAATTGTGGGGAAGTGACTGGTTCTCATTAAGAGCTACCCGATGGTGACTTAATCTCATAACTAATAATTGCATCATCGTCCGGATCAGACAATGATGACATTTTTACCTTGATAATACGAGTTTTTGTCTGATTTCATATCAATGAGCAACCTTGATGGTTCTTTGTTTTCCTTATATCA
This sequence comes from Ladona fulva, assembly GCA_000376725.2. Taxonomy (NCBI): domain Eukaryota; kingdom Metazoa; phylum Arthropoda; class Insecta; order Odonata; family Libellulidae; genus Ladona; species Ladona fulva. The sequence goes on along the minus strand of KZ308292.1, from coordinate 986,533 downwards.
TTATCCATGATGGTACTGGATATTATATATATCATTTGCATTTAAGTATTTCGATAGTCTGCTCAGACCGTTAGATTGACAAAGACATTTCCATAGAAAGACATTTCTAGAAGTCACATACGGAAAGTGCAGTTTTATAATGAAGAATTCTGTTCTTTGGAGTGCACTTATTTCTAGATTAATGAATTTGCCTGTAAAAAGTTTTTTATCTATAAAAATTTTGCTGATAATTTAGACGTATAAATTTGCTAGGTAAACTTGGCGAATATTTGTTATCAATATATTAATGATATCCTTGTTGGAAGGTTTATAAGATCTATACTAAGAATAAAATAGAAAATTACGGTATGTAAAATATATTTAACAACTCGGAATAATTCTTTCCTTTGGCCTCCTGTTTAGGCTAAATGATCTTTTTGCAATTAATTTGCTCATAATTTACACCCACAATTTTATCCTTCCCTTCTATTTTCGTACATATTTGATTTCATTGACATTATTGAGGGTGACTCGATGGTAAATATTTTGGACGCACCACCGCGAACATTGATATGTATCTATCTTAAATAACTTTATTCTAAAAATTATTTGAACGATACCCCTTGTAAACCTCTAAATCTTTTCTTTTTTAATTCGTGGGAAACTAATTCGAAAATTCTCCTCGGAAGCGGACTGAAACCGGAAGGTAAATTCGCTTTCGTAAACATTCAACGAAATGGACAGGAATTAGGCGTCGGAGATTGCCAAGGTTTTTTTGACTTTTTAACAGATGTACTTCTTGATATTACGACGCGTTTAATCATTTTCAGCTAATCGGTTGATAATTGACGTTCAGTGCCATTGAAAGGAACTTTTATTGTAAAAAAGAGGGGCGCGTCGTAGGAAATGCTAAGAATATATGGCTTATTTTTGGTTCAAGATTAGAATGCTGCATAATAGACGTCTATAATATCGGAGACTCAATTGGGCCATTTGGTTAGGGCCCACACTTCTGGGCCTGGTAATTTCATACAATATTCTACTATATCTCTATCGAAAAGATATGGCATAAAATAGAAATTTAACCTTTGTGCTCTCATACTACTACCAGTAGTAGTATTAAAACGGCTTCGATAGCTGAGGTCATTTGGCTCCCACCGAGAATCGAATTTGGGACCGCTTTCACCGAAATCGAACGCGTTGCCCACTTGGCTCGCACGCGCTCTATTTCGTAGGAAATGATTCTGCTGAAACTTATTAAGTCCTATGCGTTACAGATTTTGAGTTATTTTTATAAGTGTATCATGGTCTTGAAAATATATCTGAAAGCACTTTTAATTTACATTTTAGTGTACGTATTTGGCAGTTGAAAATTTAGTCTCATTGGCGGGATCTGGTCGTCAAATGTAGTGCTTCCTGTTTCTAAGGCCTGATCATCGTAGTTTTTATAGGTTTATGTAATGATAGCGAAAGTTTTTATTAGAATTTTTGTATATAGAATTGTAGATAGAATTTTGCATTTCATGGATTTATTGAATTTTATTTTTTTGCTTATAAAATATATGGTTCCGTGAGAAAGACATTTTGGAATTTCCAATGAGAATGTTCATTTGTTTCTACATTATTTACTATTAAAGGAGCATAAACAAATTGTACAAGGGAAAAGTTATCGAATATCTTTAATTTCAAAGAGGTAACGCTATTTATCGTGATCGCTAAAAATCGTTGACAAGATAACTCACGACAAGAAATGGGCACGAATTGTTATTTCACAAAGTAGATAACTTGGTTCTGTGGCAGTGTGTGAAAATTGCTTATACGTATTATGGAAGAAACATGAATGCTATTTCCGTGATGAAAATTATCTTAGAGTGATCTGTATTAAACAGTTAAATGTCTGTCTGTAAGAATTGCAATAATTTAGGAACCAGTATGCAATATATTTGGTAGATCTGGTATGTATCTGGTAGATGCAATCACAGATTATGGAATGGAGGCAGTTTTACATATTGGAAGTCATTTAAGAAACGTTTATAAGATATAGATTCAAGACTTTTGCTGCATTGAACCATTGTAAATAAATATTACTGGCAAAAAGATTACTTCAATTACGTAATAATGTTATTGGATCGAACCGTATTGTGATACGAATCATGTCTTAAATGGATTACATACAGATAATGGGTAAAGGTATAGTTCACTATACTTCTTTGAGGGAGAATATGAGAGGAGCTGAGAGCATGAGGGTCGCAAGCTTATCTTCGAAGGTAGAAATATGAAGATAAGTATTAATATATTAGTTTTCCTCATTTTCCAACAAAGGTTATTTATTCGAGGAATTGCAAGAAATAAATGTTTGCCCATTCTTAATTGAGGGACTCGGCGGAAAGCTGCGAGCACAGCAGTCGCAATCTCCGGTGTCTGAAAGATGTAGATAAAGGCATCCATTCTTTCGCTAGACGGACGTAAGGCCAAGCGAGCGTCCTCTTATCAGTGATATCGACCATTAGGCGGCGGATTCTTTTCGGCCGCTGTCCCCCGTTGCTCCTCACCTTGAGTTTCGCTCAGTGTCAATTCCCAATATGGAGAGGATTGAACGGAGGTGAGTCAGGCATAACCTTGAGCCCTCGTCCTTACGCCAAGCGGAGGTCACATTTTTGGCGGTTACAGAGTCGATTTCGAAAGCAGTGAGCGACGAGACAAGGGAAGAAAGAGAAGGTTATGCGCGTAGCGAATGCCGGAAGAGATTTGAGGGAGAGTGTAGAACATGGGAGGAAGTGGATGTTTCCCTTGGTGATCGCATGCGGAAATCACGGAAGGTATTGCCGGTGGGGATCGGCTACTTCTCGCGTTGCTTGATTGGATACCTTGCGGCTAACAAGGAGACTCTCGACTAATACGTTACCTAATGTACGTAACGTATCAGTCGGGAGATAGTAACAGACAATAGGCGCTTTGGGGTATGAATTAATGATCGCTATACATTATGTTTCCATCACAGGAGACGTTAAGCTCCCATCACATCCGTATTGTTTCCTCGGTTTTATTTTGGTTATACGCTTAGAGTTAAGTCACGACTTATTTCACTATTGAGTAAGAAAGTTATTTTGAAATTCTTTTTGTGGTTGATAAACTTTCATAAACTATTTATTAGTAGGGTTATTTCTTAGCACATAAGGCATTCTGTCTTATTTGTAAGCAATCGGTGCCTTATGGTTGTTCAAATCAGTCATCATGCATGGATTACTGCTCACTTAGAAAATAAATCCTTAGGTCAGTTACTGAAATATCTGATTTTATTTATTTACATAAAATACCTTGATCACATCGAAGAAGATTAAATTTTGAACATTAGCTTAAAAAGCGAAACTATATTTTCCATTTAACATACTTTTTCATACTTTTAATACCAAATGAGTCGTTTATTTGGTAATATATTATAAATTTCGGGACTAGCGAAGATTATACAACCCCCTCGAATGATAGATGATATAGAGGTTGTTCAATAGAAAATAGTCCATTTATGAGCAGATCTTTAATTTTCATACTCCTTAATTGATTTACTGCTTCATGAGAAATTAGTTTGATCCTAGCCTAAGAGAGGATGTGATTAAGGTGCGAGAAATAAGTAAAGTTGGTAAAACCAAAACATCCAACAATATTAAATTACAATCCAGAATAGAAATTATAAGAAGAATGATGTAAAGAAATTAAAGGAATAGTTCCCGTCTTGATGTATCCTGTTGACTCAGAGAATAACTAAGAACAGATTCAAAGGAATGCTTAGGATGACGGTGAAATGTTTATTTTTCAGATTTCAGGATCAACACCAAACAGGAATTGAAGTAATGAATTTTACATAAAAGACTCACTATTTCACGGTTATAACAATAAGCAGTCCTCTGGAAAGATATTTATTTACTTTTCGTCCTTAGAATGCTTTGCATCTCTCACGAAACATTGTATTGATAAGCAATAGTTTCTTTCTCTGAAAATGTATCTGAAATAAAAAATAGGGACATTTCTAGGCGGTGCGCTAGGCAGAGTATCAATTTACATGCTCTCATGCACCACCGATTGCATAAGGTTCAGGGATATTCCGTAGTACAGATTGTAGATGTCGTTAATTGCAAAAGTCTGTGGGCACGTTAGTTCGCTACTCTAGCTGCCAAACAGTGCCCTTAAAATTTCTGATGGCATTATGTGATTTTCGGGCACGGAGGAAAACAATGGTGGGGGCATATGTTTTGTAATAAAGGCGGGTGAGGGGAAAGAAAGAATTACTGCAGAATTTCAATGAACTGAAGTCGAACAGAGAAAGCGCCTTGCACCATTGAAATGGACTTAAGTTTACTTTGATCTGCGAGTGACATATTTCACTGAAAGGAAAGATTCTTCTGTTTCAGCTAGACGAGCATTTTCGCGACGTTGAGCCAATTTCAAGGGACTTCATCCAGTGATTATGTAAAGATATGACCGCGAGCGTTAATGCTGACATCTTCGCTTTTTACGCAGCTGCCAGTTTGAATATTCATCTAAAATTCAGCGGAATAATATATTCGTGTTATATTGACTGTGGCTGTATTTTTTCATTAAATAACTGTAGTTCTATTAAATATTATCATACTAACATTGGACAGAAATTTCGTGAAAAAAATGTTTCGTCATTTTCTACTCTTTTAATTATTTTCTTTACCGGAAAAATCGAAAGTTTTCATTTAGATGTATAGAACACCATGCTAAGATTATATTTTTAAAATATGGAAGGGAAATTCTGCACTTCATCACGATAAATCATAATTGTTTTGAGAACTGCATTTCGATAATTGAGACGAAAATTCATAATTACTGGACGCACTCTATCCCCTTCCTCGAAACCAATGAGTACTAAAACCTGCACCCTTTGCGAACTATATATGATGAGAAGTATACCTCCGAGGATGAAAGTTGGAACATCTTTCATTATAAGCTTGCTACAGGAAAATTATTCTTTCGGAGCAAATTTTAAAGACCTTTCTGAATGAGTAATTTGTGGTATGTATTCGAGTTCGGTTCCCTGAAATTACACACTAATTCCTTCTTTTCCCTCTCTCGTTCCTCAAAACATACACCCCAGCACTGTTTTCCTCCATACCTGCAAATCACGTTGTACTCACAGAAATTTCAATTATACTGCTTCGTTGCTAGACAGAACATGTCCACAGCCTTTTGCAAATGTCTGTAAATAGTGCACCCGAGCCCTAAGAGTTTGTTTTTCGTTTACTCATGAACATGAGAAGCATCGGATTCTTTTACGGTAGAAATATGAAGATAAGTATTAATATATTAGTTTTCCTCATTTTCCAACAAAGGTTATTNTTATAATTTATTTATTCATTTAATTATTGCTCAATACTGCCGCAATTAAACGCAAAGTAAGGTAGCGACGCTAACTTACGGTGTACAGCTAACAAAAATAAAGCTACAAAGTTGTGCCCATACAACTGCAGAACATTAGTATTTAACCACCTCCTCCATTCACTACATTAGTTTGCAAACTACGGTAATTTATGATATACCCAACTATAATTTACAAAATAATCTAAAATCACTACACACACCATGTTCTTTTATCAATCAATTCGTAGAAGTCACTACAATCCTAACATACAAATACAGAAAATTTGTATATTAAATAAAAAAGCATTGTTCACTAAATAGAACAGCTTAAAAAGAGCGTATTAAAAAGTTATAATTTATACATGAACTCAAATTGCCTTGAAATTGCATTTAAACTCGTCATTATTGCTTATCATATAAGATTTTTCAGGGTCTCTGGTGGACCTTAACGTAGCGACCACTGGGCCCACTAAGTCCCCACCGTACACCACCCAACCGGAGACTTGTCTCACATTTCATAACGGCAGGTTCACTCGTCAAATTATTTATCTTAGTTATACCTTTAATAAAGTATTTGACATATTTTTGGGATACCTCCGCAAGTAGAATATTCTATTCCTCGAAATTTCAAATCAATAAAGAGTATTTCCGACTATCGGTTGTTTGCTTTTAACATAATGCTTTGTACTTGTGATCGCGCCCACCCATATAATCTGCATCCTCACTCTTTCTTGTAGTTCCTTAACAAAGGAATTCCCGCGAATCTCTTATAGAAGACCGACAATCTTTTCTTTTTCCTCCTGGCTTCTAGACTGTCCCAACCCAATTCTCTTAGCATCTGAGTGACGCTGTTGCATTTTTCACATCTCTCCAACAAGAAACCCGACCGTCTTTGCACCTTTTCTAATGTTCATAAGTAACATCATAATACATCCATATTAGACTAAAATTAATTTATTTTAAACGTTTACCTAAAATAGTGAACGATTTGCACTGCTACATTTGCTTTTTCGCTAGATTTATTGAAATCGTAAATTTACAAATTTCAATTTGTTCTGAAAGGAAGTTTTCTTTTTATAAATTTACCGGAAGTGATATAATAATCTCTGGATATTTTGACAGATTTAGAATTTTATAAACTAAATACGTTTCTGTAGCAGTATGTGGAATATATTTTATTTAACAGGTTATAGGCAATATGAGCATGAACAATATTGTAACGTGGGAAGATACGTAATACGAGGAAATATAAAATGAATTCCGTTTATCCATGGTGAGAATTCTAGTGCAAAAATTTAAATTCAAATCCTAGAGTAAAAAGCCATAAATGTTATTTGTTTCAGCTTTTTAATATTATTGATTTCCGATTGAGTCATTTGGGCATCACATTAGGTGGTTTCGCTCTTAAGGTTTAATTTTAAATTATCATCATCACTTTACTTAAGTGTGCGATAGCTAAAGTCTTCAGCTTGCAGTTGCAATAACCTTATGACAAAAATCTTTGCGGGCTTCTTGAGTGAATATATTTTGTACAATTATTCTATCGTAATTTAATCAATTACCATTCATCAGAATTATCACGAAATCGTCACCAAAAGCACTTAAGTTTTCCTTGTTCGTTTCCTATATGATTTTTCTTGGGACAGAATCTTGGAGAATGGAATATTAGTCTATTGTCTTTTTTTTGAATATAGAATAGAGGAAAATGTCGCTAGTTTGCTTTTGCCTCAGTTCTATTCACGTCTGTTACAAGATGGAAGCTCCTGAAGAGTGAGTGATGCCGAATATGGCCAATTATTCTGCTTTTCTGAATGCAAGTGGAAGTTTTAAGTGTAGAGGGAAAATGCCATATTTACGTAGAATTTTGCTCATTTTAGCATTCTCGTTTAGTGAGGAAAAGAAATCGAACTCTACTCGTTTTCAAATCAATCGATTCTATTCTTGTTCTCCAAAAACAATCTCACCATGCCTATCAAGCCTCATTCCCACTCCAAAAAATATATTCATTCCTTAAATTTCACGTCAACACTATTCTTTGCATCTTTTTCTCTATTTTCTTTCTGTTGTCGGTTTGAATGTACCGCACTCTCATTGGAATTCGACCCGAGATATATTACAAAATAGGAGAGCACTTATTGATTTCTTCGGTTTCTCATAGTATCTTTAGATGCAAAAGTTATTTTAGTCTCCGATATGACGTGTGGCTTAACGTCAACATCTATATTCAAGGAAATGAATCCCGTAAGGAACGATAACAACCGAAGCCATACCAAGTAGATTTCGTCTCATCTCGGGCTAATTCTAGTTTTATGAAATCCTAGAATTTACTACTATTGTCCGGAGCAAGACCTGAGTGAATCCTATCACTCATAATATATTTACGCCTAAAATTCGTATTTACAATAAATTTTTCACTCCTGTGGAAAACCAAGAGAAATCAAACAGTTCTCTGCTTGTGTATATTGATTGTAATATGTTTCTTAGATGATTGAGATAAAATTTTCATAGTCCCAAGCTTTACCAACAAAATTTAGTTCTCTATCTGATTCTGAGTATGACATTCTTTCTCTATTTTCTGAGTATGACATTCTGTGGGTTTGTCCGAGTATTTTGATTTCTATTGTATACTATTGTTGCAATCAATTATTTTGTGAAATTCAGTGGCATAATCCCGACATTTTCACTGTGCCACAATCACATGGTTTTCCATAGATGTCCTAGGAGATATTAACCTTTGAGATCTTATCCATTCTTGAACAATGGCTCTTGACCTTTGCAGCTTCTCTAAAAGTGATTCCTCGCATCCCTTTTTACTCTCTATTGATAATGGAAAAGGTATACGCCACTCTAAAAACAAAAATACGATTTCACCGGTATTGTTTTAATAGAATAGCATTGAATCCCTCTGGGAAATTTGGAGGTAAGTAAGGACTAACTACATATCCTCTCTGGTCGTTTCATTCCTCTACGAAGCTGATTTGATAGCTGATGAAAGCGGTTCCGGGTTCGATTCCCGTTGGGACTTACGTACGAAATTACCTAAGCTGTCGAAGAGATTTTAAAAATTACTACTACTAGCTGATAAAGTAGGCGATGAGGATGTTATGTGGCTTCGGGATGGTTAAGATTTAACAGAAATATCCGAATACGAATCAGTTTACTGTTTCATTTTGTCAATGGTTTGGTCGTTATTGGCCCTGCTTCACGCCAAACTAATACATTAGGTTTTCGGTTCGGTTGGTTTTCAATTCCCTGGTTCAGTGCAGTGTAAATGGAATGCTTCATACATCGCTAATGAAGGGGAAAAACTTCGAAGCGGTTGTAAATTGAGATTTGCTCTTGTTTTAAAACACGTTTCTGAGGAGCTTTGATCTGTCGCCTGTCTAGCGAAAGCCGCAAAATCGACACTCGCGGAGACAACTCGAAGATGGGAGTTATTTTAAAGTTAATTCCCTCCATGTAAAAAATTCCTCTCGTGTAAACATTCTGTAGTCTCTATATTTTGAAAGCTTCCGGATCGTGTTCCTACATACCTGCCATTGTGAGATGAGACTATTTTCATTCACAAATCTGGTAAATAAACCTCTTTGCTTCGTAATACTTAGCTCTTGCTTAATTTTACACGCCATTTTGAACCGATTACATTCAAATGTGCATCCGAAGGTCTTAGATTCTAATTAATTCCGGTCTGTTTCGGTATCGGTAAAGTAATTCTCACTTTTATCGAACATTTAGCGTTTGAGCGTTTAAATGCCATGGTTTAATTATAACGGGTATAATATGTACTTTAAGAACTCGACAAGAAAATTTTATTCAAGGAGTATTTAAAAAAGAGAAACTTTGAAATGATTTGAAACTATTGTTCGTTTTATTTTAATTTATTTGTGTATGTAATGCTACATAATTAAAATGATAAAATTTGTTAATTTGATACGTTATGTGTTAACGGCGTATTATAATATTAATGCAATGTCGAAGACCGACATTAAAACAAGTAATTAATTCCGGATATATATGCATATACTTTAATTTTGTTTAAGGATAGATTATTCCGATCGATCTTCGTCATTTACTGATTTATTACTTACCATAGAGACTCATAGGCTAACGATTAACAAAACGGCTACAATAAATCACCGTGTACTACTTCATTATTAATTGTCTATAATTCATTTACATCGACTGAGGTAATTTATTCATTCCATATTGTGTACATACACTGATTAAGTACAAAGAAATAAAGACTTAAACAACTGTTATTGGTCATTACAGGGAAGATTTATCGATCGGTAAAAATTACGACAGATCGATATATTTCATCATAGTTATCGCGATTTTAAATAGTACAGTCTCCCGAACGGCATGTCTATTGTGTTCTGGCAGTAATTATAACGGTAAGAGCGATCGCCCGGCAGACGGTAGATCCTGGTTCGATTCCAGGTCAGATGATTTTCATGTCTGTTTTTCCTTGGGAATTTTTCTAGGTCCACACCATTTCGAGCAAATGCTCTTTTAACCATTTTCGTATGAACAGCGATCTTTTAATTAGAAAATGTTCCTTCCGCAAACGTTCTCTTAAGATACTTCTCAAGATTTTAGTTCAACTTTACAATTGTTTCTAATTTTACAATAGAAAAGGCGTATGCAAATTAAGCGAAGAATTTAATTAAGATACTTTTTATGTATTGAATGCCGAATAACGCTACAATGCCGAATAACGCTAAGAAGTCAAAAAGAAACTAAAAAAGGTTATAAAAGTTTAATTGTATGTATTTATTACAGTCATTTTTAAATTCATGAATGTATTTATATATTTTTTCTAAGCTAATAAACTATGAATGATTTTATATGTTGTATGACTATGTTGTA
>KZ308292.1:961824-972190 GCA_000376725.2 Ladona fulva | reverse complement strand
TTATTAATAATATGTGGAACTCCAGAAATAGCTAGTCAAATATCGAGATAGAGTCCACCCCTAATGTGCCAGATAACTACTTTTGTAGAGTACATTTGTTTCAATTTTGATGAGTGTTTACATAGAAGTGAATGCTCAATGATCGAAGCTTCATAAATAAAATGAATAAATGAAGATCACTGTTATATAATCCTGAATGGAGCGAAATATTCAGCTATATATTTGATGAAATGCGCAGTTCTATCCATATGAAATAGCCATTTTAATTAGGGATAGTTTTCTTAATTTCACGATAATAAAGTACAATTACGTAATATGATATATGAGAGTAGTATATAATTCGCGCGCTGTTATTGGAATGTTATTGTCCCTTTCTTGTGAAGAAAAGTCCATTGTAAACTACTTTCAATAGTCGGGGAGGCAAGGGAATACCCAACAGTCATCAGTAAATAACAACCATTAGGAACATTTTTAATGGTACGTAAGAAGGCAGAAAGAGGATCTGGAGCGGAAATGGCAGTTACGAAAACAGTTCTTGAGAACTAATGAATGAGAGGGCTTTGTTAAGGCGATACAGATCAAATGGAGTCAAGAGGCAAAACTGTTGACATTTAATTTGGAAAGTCCATTCTTAGAGACCATTTTGCCTCACAAACAAGACTCCGGCTGTCGAATTAATTCCGTACCAATATATCGAACGGAAGATGCGTGCCATCTAGAAGGAAGAAACGCGACGACTCTACCCGCGTATACACGTGCACGGTAGGGCGGTTGAGTAACCAGTTGTTGGCGTCGAACATCATTAACAGCCACCGAAGACATCGGTAAGGAAAGCTAAGGGTTTTGGGGATGAGCAAAAGCCGTCCGCATCTACTTTTCACGAGGCAAGACTTCCTTGGCTTCACATTGCCGATCTGTGCTTCACGTGTTCATTCACGTGAAGCCGCCTCACATACGCAGTCACATGCAAGGAGAGGGAAGTATGTGATGTTCCTATTATCCTCTCCTTCTCACCCGCTACTCGTAGCCTTCGCAACTAAACCCATTATATCATCGAGAAATCATCTAAGAATCGTTTGCGCTCGCTCAGAGCTCACGTCACTGCTGGATTTCTGTCAATGACGGCAAACGGTGCACGGGATTTACTACGGATAACAGTCACATACGTATTCATTTTTCGTCTTTAACGTAACTCATGTGTCCGATATTTTTCAAGTGTTCCCTCAACCGAATACATCCCGGGCAAAGGATGGAATTCGGTAAGTGGCGTAGAAAAATGGCTCTCGTAGAAAATCGCCAAATGATGAAAAATGGTTGAGAAGACGCAGCAACATTTTTATTTCGAGTAAAGAGAATTATGGGATTTTAAAACCAAGCTTAAAGAAAATTTCCTCTAGATATCCAATCCGCCGTTGAGGTAAACGTCCCTGGTTCGATTCCAGATGGCAATCCGGCGAACATATCTTACCAGTATTTTAAATGCTATCTCCTCTAACTCGTTCTCAAAATGCGGATAGGTAACAATGGACATACATACATACAGTTGGTACTTGTACAAATTGAAACCAATACCTCAATTTAAGGACATTATTTTTCTAGTTCTCTTTGTGCTGTGAGTACAGCTTTAGAATTCTCAAGGAATCTGTCGCTGGTGTTTTCAAAGTAATATAATGAAGAAAATAATAAAGTAGCGCGAAAACGAACGACACAGTATCCGATGTATAGCAATTTGGAGAATAGGTGGCCAAAATGAAAGTAAATGTAATATTGACCTAATGCTAGTTTGCTATATCGTCCACATTAACAGCCCTATACATTCCCAAATGAATTCAATGAATATTTTATGAATTAATTAATATGAATAAGCGGTTTCAGAGAGATTTTTAAAGATATTATAGTCAGTCGTTTGCATATTCCTCGTACACATTCGGAAGTGAACTGTCGATGTAATTTCTAAATAATGAAGCAACAAAATGTAATTTTCGTTGAGTCGTTCCCACGACTCATTTGTTACAATTATTATCTGTTGTTTTCTTTCGCAAATATCTTTGCTAAATATCAATTTATATTTCGCCGTTGGTAATCACCGGGCAGTTCAAAACGTTATAATTTCCGATACTTTTCCAAATAGTAGAATAAATGAATGAGCAAATGAACTATATTATAACCGTGATTAGGCTCCCGGGTAGCCAAGTAGGCTACGCGTTCGACTTCAGTGAATGCAGTCCCGAGTTCGGTTCCCGGAGGGGGCCTTCGTGCGAAATGACATCAACTGCCCAAGCACTTTTAACAATACTACTGTTACTATAATCATGATTTAATTCAGAGGTAATGTTATGTTATGGATGTTGATTTCAGAGTAAATTCGAACTGATAATTAAATCAAATTAAGGTGTCTCATGACTCCAATTAGAAGATATTAGCCACGCTAACCACCGTGTAACTAAGCAGTGATACAAATTGGTGGAGAAAATATGAAAATATTCCCAAGGACATTGAAAGATTTAAAATTTGAATTATTATAATTGTAAAAGAATCTCGAAGGTTAAGGATTTGGATTACAGAAAGGTTATCCTTGGGTGGACTCGTGTTGGAGGAATCTATGCGCTGGTTAGATAACTGATTCTGCAACGTAGACTCACGTGGCCGGCAGAAGTCATGTTTACGTAATAATGGTTTCCTTCCCTCATTACTGTATTGACAAACTCCAGAAAACTATTCCAAGAGACAGAAATTTCTAACAGATGAGTCAGATTCGAAATTTCTCCGCTCATTTGTTCGCCCGAAAATGCGACGAAAAACTTTCTTTCTCGAGATAGCTTTCACTGACGAAGGCACGTGATTTGGAATGATAATTTTCCATAAATCTGGGTTCGATCACAAAAAAATAAATCTCGCAAACTAATATATTTCAGGATCTGTGTGGGATCACATCGCAATGACCTTCATAAAATGCCGTTAAGTTGCGATGCATAATGTGGTTGTTTTTCGAAAAATATGGAGGTCGATGGGACGAGAACGATTTCCTTTTGCAAATGTGGACATTTCACTTCCTCTCTCTTTTTTCCTTAGAATAATTAAGTCCGCAAGATCATTGATCCATTTTTGGACATGTGACTGCGTGGAGAGTGGAATATTGTATAAATTAGCATAGAATAGCAAAATAAGGCCGCAGTTCAACCTTATTAATAATTTATTTACTTTTATTAATAATTAATCCGTCCTTGAGTGGAGATAGCCGTGATTTCAGTGTATATTACACTTTGGAGTAATCATGACTTAGTTTCTTAGACTGTCACTTATACAGAAATCTGGCTCGGATTACATCGTTTAATCTATAAACTTTGCGCTTCGGTATAGAGATTATAATCAGTGTATCATACTCGAATTTCGTGTATTTTATCAAAGTAAAACTTAACCTTGCATGCATTCATCAATTCATTTAAATTGCATGACAATGTAAGACATGGTCTGCGGCAATAATTATGAGAGTATATGTATACATGTATACGTGTGTGTGTGTAATTTTTTAAAGAATTTCCTGCATGACCTTTCAATATTTTTGCTTCTAATTTTAACGTCTATAATTCGCCATGAAGCGAAGAAATTGTACATTAACTACTCAAAACATTTACGTAGCATCTCATAACTTGTATTTTCTTCCTTTACGCCCGATTCCGTAGTTAAATATTCTGTCGATATCACTAGATTCAAGGAACTTAGGTGAACTGTGTGGGATGTATCATGGAAGTGAAGAAATTCATCGGAGATACACTGGTATAAATAATTAAATCCCTTTATCTTGATTTCAAACTTCAGTGAGTCAGCTAAGAATGTTAATTTCGTGCAACATTTATTTCATCGGTTTTGAAATAAAAATTACCATTTTACACTTACTTACTCATTGACTTAACCTCTTTCTAAATAGCCTTTTATTCTTTCTATTGTTTTAATTGACTTGTTAATTTCCTCAGTTAATTACATCGGCGTTTTCCCTTTATGTATGCTTTAGCAGGTTTTTTTCGGTTTGCTTTAGTCACTACATGAGTCACTGTTCTTTAGAATTTTATTCCTCTATTTTCCCTAAAGAGTAAATTTAATATACTTGTTAGAGATAGAGAGATCGTATGGAAGTAAACGCGGTGTACTCTTTTCCCTTTTAATTCTATGTGTTTAGCCTGGCGAAGGAATAGCGGTCAGTTACTTTATGAGGAAAAGAAAATGATGCTTTTAATTTTTATCTGTATTTGTTGTAAATCATACGTGAAGAGATTCGGCTTGATTTTAAACCCAACATTGTCTTATCAAGCCTTCTTACCTCCGTAATTAGACAATTAGCATTGTGTTAGTCATCGAAGGAGAGAATGCATTGCTTTTATTCCTCAGTAAACTCACGCGCCGAGAAGCGTATTATATAACGACGCGCTATTGGTTCTGCTTATGCAATTTTAAGTCTTCCGAGTCGAATGGGGGCGAGGCTGTTTCCTTTAAGGTATCAATCGATTGGCGATGTGTGGTGTGTCTTGCCATGTGATTGTTTTCCTTCTCTAGTGATTTAACTCTCTTAGACAACACGTGCTCGGGTGGCACGCTATTTTGGATTACCGCACATTTGCCATCACGAGAAATAAGAAATCTCCAATATTATCTCAGAATATGAGACTCATTGTGTCATCGCAGCGAATAAATCTTCTCTGACAATTGCATGCGAACCCTTAAATATGTGAAGAATTTCTCGGATTCACTCATCCTTACAATTCGCCAAAAGGCGCAATCTTTTGCTTTCGGATCATCAATCAATTTACCTTTTCAACTCACAGAGACTTTATCATGCGAGTTCTATAGGAAACTGTTTAAGTAACTATGTCAACTTTAAGCCGCGTTTTTCCCGATTTAAAGGGAATTATTTCATTTCAAAGAATTTGTGACATGGGTAAAGGAAACAGTTATAATGTCATACTGCGAATGGAATTTCAAATTTCAACGCAGCAACTGCTTCGAGTTTTGATTTTGAAAAATAATGTAAATCTCTGCAGCGTAATGCATCAGTTAATATATAATCTACGGATTAACATTTGGTTAAAACGCTACATGGCACTCGCAGATACTTCAGCACTTAGTGCTGAAGCTAACAAACAGTGTCTTAGCAGTTTGCAGCTCTTTGATTAACCGATTATTGTAACACCAACAATGGTGTTGAGTAGAAGCTGAAAACAACATAACTAATGTAATGGTTTCCAAGTTGAAGTAGCAATACTTGATGAATTTGTGAGATACTCTAAGTAGTAATTCTAGCGACGATCGTTAGGCGTCCACCTTCATTGATATTCTTTACTTGCATTTCTCTGCTTAGGTGTGAGTATCTGGTCGCTTGACGTAGATGAAACTATTAATGGTGGGAAGACCTTGCCTTATTACCCTATTACTATCCTCCTTTATTTATCAATTTCCCGAAAAGTCTTTAGACGACGAAGATCTGACAAAGGAAAATATAGCGTTGAATCGACTCCTATAACCAATGGCTAATAAAATAATTAGCTTTGGCTTAAAGGTGCGGTTGATATAATGCGGAATATTTAGGAGAAATATTGAGAAAAACCACGGCTTAGAAGAATATATGTTTAATTTGAAACGAATGAATGGTTTCATACAGAATTTTATGTTTATAACGTTACCCAGCTTAAGCAGGAGATGAATGATTTGGGGTAAGAATTTGGGTAAGATTAGCATGCACGTGCTTGGAAATTTCCAATTATTTCCAATTAGAAATTAGCGTTCTGAAACGGATTCCCGACCTTGGGTTTTCAAAAAATCCGTCTTTAGAGGAAAACTTTTATTTTTATTTTTTTCTGCTTCGCATTGATTAAGTAGAGTACAATGGAAAATAAATATCTCGTACAGTTCCACAGATTTTATTGACGCGACATGTTTCGCTAGCGAGCATCATCAGGCACAGTTGTTTTGCGACTCTTCCATGTATACAGAAAAAGGGTGCAAAAGGGTAGAGGGGGAAATTTGGTAAGACGAAGGGTCAGGGTGTAAAGAGTTGCTGGGAAGGGAAAGAAAGGGTAAGGGGTTGGGAAAAGCGTGCTCGTTTATTAAAAGTTTTGTATAATGGAAACTATCATGGAAAGAAAGGGAAGCCAATAATTATTAGATTTGTTAAAAAACCGTTTGTTAACGCTTAAAAGGGTTACCGGATCCGATCGACCAGATGATCCTGAAACCTATAAGACGTACTTTGTTTCTAATAATTTGGGGTTTTAAAGATGCGTCTTATACAATAATTGTAGATATTATCAAACGACTGTTACGTATGGCTACGCAGACGCATAGGAGGTTGCTGCCAATAGTATTTGCGCGCGTTTTATGATTTCGCGTTTGTTTTCTGAACACTCATTGTTTCACGCTTGTTACATTAGAATTACTTATTTTTTTTCCCAAATTTTCTTTCGGGTCCTTAAATCCAGGTCTGTTATAGACATCGGAGAGTCTTATAGGTGAGGAAATACGGTTTTCTGTTCAGCTTTCTATTGAAAGTCTTAGCAACGTTGAATCATACTATAATATTAATTAGTGAAAAGGATATATCAACTTCATCGCAACAATTGTTATGATTTGTAGACAAGTGACGTCCTCAGCGCTCCACAAGGATGAGAAATTTTTATGAAAGGTGCCATCATCCAGGTGTCCAAGTTGTTGATTTAATCATTCATTAGTACTTGGAATAATCCTGAGTTGCCTTGATATACATTTTAACCTAAAGATCCATAGAAGCACTCATTGAAAGTATCCTCAGTATCCTTAGCCTTGCAGGGTGGCCAACCTAACTTGATTCGGCTGTTTTCCAGCGACCGACCGGCAAATGTGAAGCTTGTTGCTATGTTGCTATGTGAAGGGAATGATATACTTCATTAGTTTACTATCCATTGCTCACCTCCCGGTTTTTACCGGCCGGTTGAAACCGACGTCTGTGAAACGGGCCTAACGGCATAAAAAGTATTTTAAAACTATTTAAATAACAGCAGTACACAATTTCCTCTCTTGCAGCTTTGATCACATCCAAATTCTTTTAATATCCTGGTCGAATAGAAATCGAAGATGATGTCACTTAAAGGGAAACGCAGAAATCATGATGGAGGTTAACGCTGATGGCAAAATCATTTCGCTCGTCACAACCGCAATAAAGGGATAATCGGAAATTTCTTCAAGACGAGCGTAAATCAAAACAAAAGTTTCCTACCACTTTGTTTAACGGCATCCTTAATGTTCATCTCAAACGGGGAGACAACGACTCAATCGATGGGGCGCAAAAGTTTAGAAATTAGGCATGTTTACATGCAGAACAGGAGGCGTGAGTCATGAACGTCGTTTGGTAAGCACCCCGAGCAGTGGAGTCGTTGAACCTATTTGATGCCGCCGCTTCTCCGTTTTCTTGGGAAAATCTCGCGTCCGCAAATCGAATGGCAAGCTAATGCGATTTGACGCACTTGGCGGTGTCTTGGAGATTGCTTTTGCTAACTTCGATCGATGCTCACTCATTACTTCGAGTAAGCAGCCAGACATTGCTCCCTCTCTCATCGGGTGTTAATCCGTCGGCGTGAAAAGATTTCTCGTTAAAACGTGGGGTTTCGTTTTTGTCGGAGTCATCCTCGAGTCAGACGATGCTTCATCGGAGTAAGGCTCTTAGAGCGGCTGTTATTGGTGATCTTCTTTCGCAGTTTCGGTTACGAATGATTTGGACGTGCAACACTTAAGCGTTAAGCGGCGCGAATTCGATCGGAGAAGCTGCGGGGAAAATCGTGGGTATACTGTGGAAGGATTACGTAAAAGACTGCCAAAATGTTAGCGGGTGTTTTGGTTTCTCAGAGTGCCCTAATAGTGCGTTCTACCTCAACTGCTTGCTACGTAAGTATGCATAGTTGCGTATGAAGTAAATAAATTCCGCTGAAAAAGCTAATTTAGGAGCGACAGAAAGGACCAAATTTCCGATTAAGAGTATCATCAAGGACTTCAATTATTTGTAAATATATAGTTAAAAATTGCAAAATACTGTACGTATATTATCAGAAGAACAAACTATTTTAATTATTGGCAATGTTGCTCAAAGATTGATTATAAAATACTGAATATCGAATTCAGCGTTTTCTTTTTACGTAATTTTAAAGTTTACCAAAATATACGTCATGTATTTCTACAATTCGAGGTACCCTTATAAAACAAACTATTATATAGGAATCATTATTGCGTATATCTGTCATATGAATCTATTCCATAGAAAACAGAGTGTAGCCCATGTCAAGATTTTCACCCATTTTTCGCACTGAAATTAAGGTTTTCGAAAACAAATTTTCATCTAAAATGTGTATGGAATGTAAATCCTACATATAAAACTAAAATATACCGTCGAGAAGCGTGTTGGTTAGGAATTCTTCTCAAAATCCGAGGTTAATCATGGAGGGCGGTGTCCCGCCGCGCAGATTTGGCCCTTGCAGAGATGTCGAAAAAACAGTTTTGCTATCGGCTTCGCCGACGGTTGCAAGAATTTATACCAGATTCCTATTCAGAAAGCTTTAAATAATACCGTAGTTTAAGTTAGCCCGTGTCTATCGATGTCTATTTATACTATTTTCCTCGCTTTATCTAAAAATATGCTCTAAAAGCATTTATTTAAAAGGTTCCGCCATTTTGTTACGTAAAGTATGCAAGTATTCATAAAGTGGTCATTAAGATCGACTATAATAAAGGATAAAGGGCAGATATATAGCATGACATTATGTTATCCCCGATGATTTTTCCTGATTTAGTTTCAGTGTCAGCTTGAAGTTGAAGAATTTCGCGAAAAATTGAAGACTGGCATTTTTCACAAAACTTTGTCAAGTTTGACCACCTGTTTGACCAAATTGTGATGGGTAGGAATTGACGTAAATACCTTGCATAATTGTATGCAGAATTTAATCAAGAGTGGCCATGCTAAGTTTTGAAGTCCTAGCTCATAAAAACCATGTTTGTACTTTTGACCAGCATTATCCGATTCTAGCCCACTCTACGTCGACCCCCCCCCCCCATTTGCACGTTATTGGTTGGTTCGTCCTTGTACGCTCTACTGGAACCTACTCTCACAACCACTCTTTTCAAACTGGAAAATCACAACTCCCTTACAAATGACTTTATGACTTCACATATATCCGCGAAATTCCTTCACGGTCGTGAAAGGAGGGAATATTTATTTTCATTAAATAACCACAACATCAATAGCTACTTTAAGAGTAATTAGCGATTTGTATAGTTCCTGCGATTTCTCGAACAATTCCATTTTGCATATAAATGGGCCACATCCATATCTTACGTAGTTAATAATTTTAATCAATTATGTGATTTTAATGAGGCTTTTGGCTTACTTGTAGTCTTTTAAAATCTTTTAGCTATCTTTTCCCCTCTCCGTTTTTCTATCATCTCTTTTGAGCTGCATTTGGGTGTTGTTTATTCTCCATGTCTCGTTTTACAAACTTTGTAAAGCCACGGAAGGCGTGCAGGTCTGTAGCCGGAGACAGACTCAAAAGCTCGGGAACTGTGTATGTGACGGCAAAAGAAACCTTCGGAAAAACTGGAATTTATGGGGTAGATTTTCTGGATTCCAACTAAAAATTTCCAAACTTGTTTCGGAGATTTGATTTAAGTCTTAGTTATTTCATAATAAAAAACAACTTAAGGGATTTAAAATTAAGGCTGCAAACGGAATTTTAAGTTTTACCATTTGCGTATATTTCGTGAAATTCAAAAATCCTCCCGATACGCGGTAGGAATTATATGTAAGATACTAATTAAGTAGATTTTAAGGTCCGGATCAAATGCAAAATTTAAATCGTGTAAAACGTTTCCTTGAGATAAAAATGCAGACGTATATTTCCTGGACCATAGTCTTAAAGCTTATCGGTATATGTAAACCAATTTAAAGTTATTAATTTTTTACATAACACTTTTATAGGATGCAAATTTTCAAACTTTTTACTTGAATAGAATTACTGGAATCATTTTTTTTAAGTACCATTTTTCGCACGGTCATGGTGGCGTACCTCTTTAAATTGAGGAAATAGGTGCAAAAATTGCCGAGCAAATTTGATAGGTTTGCATATTTTTTGCTGATTACGTATTTAATTGTAATTATTATTGGCTTTTACATCAATTACTAATAAATAATAATTATGGTAAGTGCCAGAAAATTGACATGGATATTGTTAATGTATGTTATTTTATCTCACACAAAATCCCTTATATTGCAGTAAAATGGCTACAGTAAAATTATTTTTGTTAACAGAATTGTTTGTTAATATATTTAAACAAGATTTTAGAAGTAAATGAAATC
>KZ308292.1:938295-961325 GCA_000376725.2 Ladona fulva | reverse complement strand
GAGACGCGGCACGGTAGTTCAGTGGTTAGAATACCTGCCCGGAAAGTGGGAGACCTGGGTTCGAGTCCCAGTCGTGTCGCTATTTTTCACACTTGTTATTACTTGGCATTCGTTAGAAACTGACATCATGTTCTCTCTGGTCATGAATTCCATACCTAAAAAAGAAACGGTTTGCGGAAAATTTTCTACAAATTTAGGAGTAAAGACATGTATATGATCCATCGATTAGCTCACAGGATCGTACTTGGTTGTTGGTTTTATTCCTGTTGAATTACTCTTGATCCCAAACCCTAATTACGTAAAATTTCAAGATCAGATTCGTTATGCTCATGTTGACGGATTAATTTACGTTGCATTCCCTATTGTATACTTCTCTCATATGCTCAGTTATTTTTTCATTGTAAATTCGTGCCGATGATCTCACTAACTTAATTTTTATGAAGTGATTTCTGTATAATTTGATGGAAGATATTTTAGACCATTAATGGAAGTTTGCTTGAAGAAGTTATTCCTAGGAAATGTATTGTTTGAGTTAGGAAGAGTATCACTAGTAACAAACGTGACGCGTTTTAGGCTGTTTCTTACATTTCAGTTATAGAGCGAATTGATAAAAAACCGATGAACCTTGATCTCATACAGTTAAGTTCTACTTTTCATTCCAAGGAATCGGTTTCGCCTCTTTATTTTTAGATTGCTAATAATGTCTATCGTGAGTCTAGTTTCTAGTCACTCAATGACCCACAAAAGCAAAGGTGGTAGCGCTGTCACAATGGAAACAGCGTACCTATGTTATAAAAAATATAGCAAAAACAAGATCTTGGCAAAGTTCTTCTTTGTACTCTGTGACTCCGATATTGGGAGTCTACGAGAATATTCAAATAATTGGCTATGTTTCGATTAAACTTTGAACATTTTGTCTAATGCTATGCAGAAGATTTGTTGCTATCGAAGGATAGTTATCTATTTTGCAAGTTTGCATAAATTTGCTCTGATATCATATTGGCTTTAGAATTTAATTGGTTGTGCTTGTATTCCAATCTGTCTTGGCTCTTGGCCTATTCTTTTTATTGCAGATCCTGTTGCCTCAAGGAAAAGGCAATGTATCTTTCAAGCCAACTTCAATTCACATATTTGATTGCCTTTATCTTTTGTCTCCATTTACACAGGATCTTTGATCAGATTTACTGCCCCATGAATAGGTCCTGCAATGTAATTAATCATCCTCTTTAATCCACAATTGCTCTTGGTTTAACACTCATCTAAATACCAAGCAGCAGCTTGATAAAGGATTAACGCATTGCTAAACGTGATTAAATTATCCACAAGACGCAGCGTAAAATGAGAGAAGAATATCAAATTCTGATATTTATCTTTAAGTGCGTTGCTTTCGATGCTCGCACAACTAGAATTTGGCTCATCTTTGAAAGTTTTTACCATATGTAATGTTTGTTTATTTAATTAATGTCCTTTCTTAATTCACACTTTAAACAATTTTATAATTCCGGGACATATTAGTACACCTGAAACTAATTCAATACACCAAGAACTGAAGCCTATCTTCATCGCTAGTCCTAATCTCTGTGTTCGCTCATAGGGCTATACCATGAAGAATGATACAATCTGATATCTGTATGCATATCAGATCCGCGTTATAGATCTTTACGGATACAAATTTCCACATCCGCATCAAACACGTAACCGCAGACTAGATATTTGTATCCGAGCCGTATTCTCAATAGATGGTAAATTATCCACAAGCAGGACGCATGTGTACAGACAATACAAGTCATGCGTGCAGAAAAATATCTGTAACGACGTCTACGCACAGTTAAAAAGATGTTATCACATTAACATTGCATGGCACATACAGAACAATTACGAAAAATGATGCAACAGGAAGAGAATCAAAGATAGTAGCAAATGTTATAACATAATCCTTATTAATTCTGTGGCTCGTAAAATAGGAATGTCAATGATTCCAATTGGTGGGACTTATCGCTGGGTCAAGGAAGAGTGACTTAATTTACGGAATCAGGATAACAACCTTCCACTCTTAAGTAACTTCTTACTGCTGAAATCTACTTTATGTGGCTTACAACGTCTTTATTTTATTTACAATTGAAAAATAGAAATCTTGCTTACCGTATACTGAAAAATAATCTACATTATCCTTCAAGCTGAAAATATCTTTCTCTTCGATACAAATATATCCTTTGTTCAAAATGAAACTAGTACTACTAGCTAAAGGTTTCATCTTTAAAAAAATCGGAAAATCTTAGTAATGCTGCGGTATTTTTTAACTGATGAAGAGGTTGTTAAGAGATTGAAAAAACCTCCGTAAGCCGTATGTCAGCAGAATGTAGATATCCCTATGGGTCAATGTAAATAAACTCTTGTTCACCAGTCTTTTGTATACTGCCGCACACGCAGGACACAGGAGAGTAATTCATTGTTTCAATGAGGCACGCAGACAGATCTCGCGTTCGGAGAACTAACGGAAAGTACCGGAGTACCGATTACTAGGAAGTGCATTAATCTCAATAAAGGAGAGCAGTCCAAAACGCAACTGAAATACGAATGGTGACACACCAAACCAGATGCTACTCTCATCCCTGGCCGAAGGATCTGTTAGTTCGTAAGTAATTTTGCATTCTTAGCTTTTGTGATAAAAGAACAATCAACAAAACAAAGAGGAGATAGTGAACTTAAGGCCAACCCCTGTTCTTGCTCTTGGGTACGGCGCCGAGGAAAGAGAAAGCGGATAATGCAGATATTGTTCTACTCGAACACATCATTCAATTGTATTTCTAGGTTCATAGAACCGCTCATTGTGGTTAGTATGGATTTGTCAGCAACTTCATCGCGCGGCGACTCATATGGCTAATGGTGCTTAAAAGAGCAGATAGCACGATTTGAGTCTGAGTGCTTATAAAGGATACTTCCGTCGAGAGTCCACAGAGTAACGAAAACAATCCGGTCGAGGTTGTTTGATTGGAATAACCGTATCTCCCCATCTGTTTTCTCAGATGTTTGTAGGAATTGCCACCTAAGCGCTCTCAGCGCGAATGCAGATTTCTATGCCCGCACTTGATCCGAATCCGCAGGCTGAATATTCACACCCAACCCGTATTCTTCTAAAATTCTAAACTATCGGACCCGCAAGAACAATTTATCTGACTTTTGGATATCCGAGGGTCGCGACATCACTCCACTCCTTCATTCGTAAACTTCATTCCCTCTTCTTGATCTTGGTAACTAATGGAAGAGGTAATGAAGTTGAGGAGAGCTGCATCAGGGAATGTTTCATCATGGATTTCAGTGAAATTTTGTGTCAACATTTACTCATATTCTCAATTAACATGCTCTTTCTTATAAAAATAAGTTAGAAGTATTTCGAGAGGGTCTTTTTAACAAATGTGAGCTTAATATACCCTATTTTTGGCGTCGTAACGAAATTCTTAAAACTTTCTCAATTTTTAAACTAATGAAAAGCATTAGGAAAATGACACTTTTTACTCAAACACTTTTTATTAATTAGTTACAAGGCACAATGTTTCGCGTTTATCATGTTTATTTCCAAAGATAAAAAATGCCAAACTTTAACTTTTTTTCGCGCCACAATTTTTGGCGGAGGTAGCTTCAAATTTTCTGCATGGAGTTCGCTCATAAAAATTTGCTCATTATTTTGTGTAATAGAGCAACAAAGGTTGTGTAAGAATACCAAGTTTTGTTTTCCTTAACAGAATACTACCTGAGATAACGTGTCTCAAAGTTTATAAAAACTCAATGTCGTATTGTAGAAGCCTGTGGTAGGGGGTCAAACAGATGACTACATCTCAGCAAGTATTGCACCGATGGATGTAAAACTTGGCCAATGTTCATTAAAAATATGAGACAATGATCACACAGAATTTCATTTAAATCTGTGATAGTCGTCGAGCAGGGCACTTCTCTAAAATTGGACCACTTGGCATGGAATGACCCGCGGATAAATTGAAGATCTCTTGTATGTTTGCTTGGTGAAAGAAACGCCGGAGATCGAACAAACTTAGCTCTATTTTGTTGCATTCATTGCGAAAGGAAATTTTGAGTAAGGGAGCAAAGTAAACGGGAACATGCTTACGGGCGACACAGTGGCACGTGACACCGACCTATGCTCACGCCTCTCCCTTATATAATACTTGGCACACGTATCTATTAGCACCCACGCATGTACGAGAGGTTAGAGTGACTATTGCCATGCCAAGGACGCAAGTCGTTCCTTCGCTCCGGTGCTCTAGCGTGACTTGCCCCCCTGAATGCATAAAGAGTCCATACCCAGTCTCCGGAACGACTTCATTTAAATACTCTTACCTTCTCTCATTTTGGCTAATTACATACACCGAGACGTAATTTCCTATTTCTCCTGCTGAGATTCGCTCGGAGATATGGAATTATTACGCGATGTACTCCGAGGAATTCAGTTTTTCGTCTCGGTTGGGTTTGTAGTTACCCTTCCGTGAGTACGACCGCTTTTCGTGGATGAAAACATGCTGCTCTGACCTAAAATGAACTGCTGATTTAGAAGAGGTGCGCGGCGCAAAAGGGGGTTTTAGATTCGACGACAGTGTATCTAGGATTACAATATCCATCGGACGGAATCCGTTTATGGACAAAAGATTGGGACATAAGCGAGAAATTTGTCATAAATTCATGCAAATTGAATAACGCGATAAATGTGGTAAATAAATTTAAATTTTCTTGAATTTAGAGTTTTAGCTAAACTATTTATTTTTATACTCATTTAGCTTTATCTTCTTAGTGTTAGTATTCATATTTTCGATTAAAGGTCATCTTTTCCTAACTTTATTTTCTGACTTCTTCCTCCTTTCCTTCTACTTCATACTTTCTACTGCATTCTATATCATTCAGAAAAGCATAAGTCTATGCTATTCTGGTAATCTATTTCCACTTCTCTTGTGTCTAAGTCCACCTGTTTTAGTAAAATTCGTGTACAAGCTTGATAGTTCATGAAGAAACTCTACTTTGGGATGAAACTACCTTTGCTTGTTTTTTCAATTGGGAATAAAGAGTGTCGATAGTTCTGTTAGAGAATAGGAAAAAAGACAAGAATGGGAGATAACTCATTCAACCACACGCCGCAGTGGGTATAAACGCTCCTACCGGAATAAATCCGTTTTTCGTTGAAAATCTTCTTTCCCGTTGGCTGAGAATTACGTTTTTCTAATGATAGTTACACATCAAACACACCTTTACTGTTGTTATGCATAATTTTCATTTAGATATTCAACCTTACCTTATTCATCCTCCTTACGTGTGTCTTACGATTCTTTGCATCGTCATACGCCGCCACCGAACATGTCTGACTGCAGCGGAAATTTGTAAATAAAATAGATTTCGTTCTGTTCATAAAAATGGCTGTTTTAATCAAGAAGGTAGCCTACCTGCTCCTGCTTAATCCTGTTCCGGAATGCTAGCAAAAAATATTCCATTCATTTTGGTATGATGGTAGGTACTTTCGATAAATATTAGCGAAAAATTTGTAAACGGCCCGGATTGTCACAATGTAATCTACAAAAACCAGGAAAGACATTTAGACTACTTACTGCTAGTTTAGTGCTCCGATTTACGTATTTATATTTGCATTAGTAAATATGGCTGTGTGTCAGGCATTGCCCTTGTGTGAACGCGTCGAAGCGTAGATATCTTAAATATAGATCTTCTATAGTTCGAAAATCCCATGCTTAATGTTCTCGGTAGCGAGCGACTTATTCTCTTAATGAACGATCTTCCTCAGGGGGTAAACGCTGGTTCAAATAATGCGAAAGTCATAAGAAAATCAGGGCCGAATATTAAAATTCTTTGCGAAGCAAAAACAAACGCAAAAAATGAAATTCGTCGAAGCAATTCGCCAGACCCTAATGGCATTTTTATGAATGCCGGGAGTAAATAATCGCACAGTAAAGGCCAACTGGGAATGGTCCTGAAACTTCTTTTCGTTAATTTTTAGACTTTTTGAATGTCCTCTCTGGTTATTATCATCGGTTACGGGAAACAAAGCGGCACTACGAAACCGTTAGCATTCTTTCTTCTCTCACAATGGACTGGTTCTAAACAAAGGTGATTGTCTGTCTTTGGTGTCTCTAGGTAATGAAGTCGTATGTTTAATCGAATCACGTATAGGCACTGGATTTTCGTGTCTCCGGTCAAGAAAGGTGGTGGCATTCTTGAAAACAAAGACGGGTGTTGCGACAGTATGTCAGTATAAGGAGCAGAGTTGTGTCATCTAATTAGTTATAAAGTTTTGTCCCGATTTGTAGTATGTGTATTCGGCTTCCATAAAGCAGTTGGCTGAGGATTTAATTATTGTTTCTCAAATCACCAATTAATATCGGGGGGAACGTGTCTTGTCAGGCATATTTGTCTTTGATACCAGTAACTTGTTATCAAACTCGTAATTTGAGTGAATAATCTGAAATGCCTCATCTCGGTTATAAAATCAGAGTAAAATAAATTACTTTTACTTTAAAGATGGGTATGAATCTATCAAGAATGAAAATATAAATATTTATTTGCCCTTATTAATTTTAGTTCATAACCAAAGTAATGGAAAAGTTTCAAATGGTATCCTTGGAGCTTATTTGAGCCATTTGAAACTTTCAAACAATGTACATATCGTTATCTTTAATTACACTACTTTCTCGATCTCCCAATGAAGAGATTTTTATTTTCTTTTCGTTCTAAACTACGCATAGTGGGATACAATCAGAAATACTGACTAAGATGCCAAAAAGGTTTTTTACAGTTGGGGACTAGAAAATTCGCAAGAACGGGAGAGATGATCCAATTAACGTAAAAACTGTAGTGTGAACACTTTATTAGAAAAGGTTTAATTTCCATTAAATATATGCTTCATTTTTCGTGCAAAAACTTATTTTGAAGAAAAATATTTTTTTCTTACCCATTTTAGAAAAACAAAAAATACTTTTTTTGGCCATTTCTCCCGACAGTCCGGGAGAGATGCTCTGGTGGTCTGGGGAGGGTTCTGGGGTACTAGGCGAAGGACAGATCGGCGAAATGACAACACGGCGAATTGACAATTCAACGAAAGATAATTCGGCGAAAGAAAACTCAGCGAAATTCTTGCTCGGCGAAGATTGAAATTGACAAAAACAAATCGGCGGCATATATAATACGACTCGTACTTGGACAAGATTTTTTTCTTTTTTAATTGCAAAGTTATTTAAATGTAAATCAATAATTTTCTATATTTGACTATCGAAATTCTTTTTAAAGATAAAACACTATTTTACATTACCTTTAGACCAGAGTTGCTAATCATGAATATAATTTGTATTAATTGTGATATTATGAAAAATATATTTGGAAGACAAAGATACTGAAGTGGTAAATACACGACACAATCGCTACCTCTTGAGGTACACTGTTAAGCAATGCCACGTTAAAAGTACTGGGAAAGAAACCGTGAGTGAACTGCATTCCCTTGAAAGAAAATTTAGAAAATCCTCGTACGATATGATACGTATATCTTGCGTACTTGCTCGAAGGTATTTCTGCTCGCGTTTCGATTCTTCCTTCCAATCGAGAACTTGAATTGATGCTCAGCCGTACTTTCACGGGCCTACAATTAAATCATGCTTGCAGTGCCTCAGTCAATAACCAATACCTGAAGATTGCGAGCACCTCCCATCATTAATAACAATAGGCGAGAAGGTGTGAATGGTTGTACTTTTATCATGAATTTGTTACGGTATTTAGAGGAAAGTTAATATGGCTTCATTTACATTAGTATTTGATGAATCAACTATCGTTATATTAAATATAATATTATCCTTGTGTTTTGCAGAGTTGCCATTTCGCCGAGTTGTCATTCGCCCAGTTGACACCAAATCCAGGAGAGATGCCTCAGTAAAAAAATACCATAGTTAATCAAAATGTTTGTTAGACCAACTCGGCCTAACCTCGCTTCAATAAAACGTTGATTTATTCATTCATTCATTCAATCTGCACCATGAAATCATGAGACGAAACCAATTTCTAGGCTGGGAAAGTTAAATTTTACGTCATCTGAATTAAAATGACCATAGAATTATTCCAATAATTCTTTTATGACATCAAAATCAGTTTCATCGTGTAACTTTAGTGGTTAAATAATATAAGCAACCGTAGAGAGTATCTCGCTGGAAACTGTTTCCAGATTTGTTTCCAATTCATCCAAACATGCTTCCCGACAAACTAGCCACGTAATTTTACATTCGTGGTTCTGAGGTAAATATTTTACAATAATCATATTACGTTTTCAGCCTTTGAGGACATAAGCGATTGGAAATTCTCGGCAAACAATCTACGATTTAATTATTTAAGATATTTCAGCTAAAAACTCAGATCACCGTTTGTATTAAGTTTTATTTGAAAAAAAAAATTAGTACTTAAACCTTCTACATATAGTGGCCGAGAGTGAGGTACATTTCAGCTAACCATAAATATCTCCATACGGAATTATATCTTCATGTACCGCAGTGGCTTTAATGTCGTTTAATTCATCAAGACGCCCACCTCATTACGATTTTACATCCTCTCATGATTAATAAACTACGAGGAAATACTGTCAACCTCGAATCCTAGACTTCGCAGTAAATAAGCTGTAAATCACGGAACACTTCCGTTCCGCGATATCCTTCACCTTCCCTCACTCTCACCTCATCCATGACCTCACACAGTCTATATTGAATCATCCGTGTCCCTGCCCGCAGCTTTTACCACCTCATCGGAATTGTGTACTCTATTCCAAGGAAATACGTTCTCATAATCAGGTAACTACTTAAAGCAGGAAGTGATGACTGTGAAGAACTCATTATGCTAGCAAAGTGAAGATGTACCATTATAGATATCAAGATATGCCATTCTCAAAGACCTTTTGTTTAAAGAGGCCACCACTTCCCCAGATTCTGCACTGACTTGCATTAAGTAATTCGACAGTAAGGATTGTAACAATTATTTGAATGAATAAACTCTTTATTAAGGCGAGGTTAGGCCAAGTTGGCCTCTCTTCCACCTAACCTCAATTCTAAATACATTGTTAAATTTAATATTGAAAGTTAAAAGAAAAAATACAACACAAAAAGTTTTGGGTTTGTGGGGAAAAATCTTCTCAACTGAAGGTCGAAGAAGACAAAAACCTCACTGTGAGGGAAAACACGCACAGAGAAGGGGGGTGAAAAAACCCACGAAAGCACAGTTATAATGTAAAAATAAGACGAATTGGTAAACATAGAAAAGTAAAAAAACACTAACAATCTTATAGCAAAGATAATACAAGTATACAATAGTTATAAACATACGTTTTATTTTATTATGGATATCAATGACTAAAAGCTATGACAACCTAACAGTAAAGGCAATACAAATATACAATAATTATAAACATACATTTCAATTTGCTATTAAAATGAATAACATAATTCATGAATAAGCATTAAGTTAATATATGTAGTTCACACACATTATGAAGATAGTCAAATATATTATTAGCTTCACTGTAAAATATCAATTTATAAAAACGATTGTAATACAAAATAATGAATACTANTCGGCCAAGTTAAAGACGGGCAACGAGACAGAAAGCACCCACAAAAATGAACTCCTTAGAAGTATTGATAAAATTACAGACATAACAAAGAAGATTAACATTAAAAATGATAAAACAGACTTAGTAATTTCCACAAATAAAACTAATATACGACCGGTTTCAGCTGTACGCCATCATCAGGTAACATCAGGTAACAATAACGGAAAGTCACTTATATACAAAAAGTTTGGAGAGGAGGGTAAGGAGTGGGGAAGGGTTGAGGAAGATGAGTACGGCCACAGAACCTAGATTTCAAGATTAACATTGTATAAACACTATCTGAGAACGATTCCTAGGAGATTCACCGAAGACTTTTCAACTACCCCGAGAACTGTTTGTGATCAATAAGTGGATTAACTGTGATCAATAAGTGGATGAAACTGAGAAGGGTATATCACAGTTGAATATCGCAGAATATGACATTTAAGAAAGTTCGTCACTTCAAGATAAGCAAGAAAAAGTTGAATTACAGTTAAAAGTGCTTTGAGATAATTCCTTGTATAGGGACTCCCACCAGGAATCGAACCTGGTTCTGCTCTCCCCAAAGGTGAACGAGCTACCCACTGCACTAATCGAAAGCCCAAAGGTTTCTAAATTACATATAAAAGGATGGCTGGTGAGTGTAGACGTAAAGAAGGGAAAAATATTTATCGGGAAAGGAAATACTTAGAGAATGAAAGGAAAGAAAGGGGGAAGAAACGGTTTAAGTGAGCGTAGTCCAAAGTGATTTCCACGAAAACAATTTTTTGGAGGAGTTGGTTATTTCGAAGATATGGACAGCGGTGCCTTCAATTATGAATGGCCTCCTCACGAACTTCACTAGCACCATATGAGATACACTTACTACAATCTGTAGGTGGGAATATTCGATGGCTAATGAGTTTCGCTTTACGACGTCCGTATCTCTCATACGATTGAAATCCAATGGTCGATATATTGGACGCCATTTTAGGGGTAAGTTCCTTCTTCGTTTTTTTATTTCAAATTTCACGTAATGTTTAAACGCGGGAAGTTTAATTGCCTTCTGAATGTGCCGCCGAATATTTGGATTCCATTGATAAATCTCACTTTATTCTCTTTCGAGAGAAGCGCCTCATTCGTTGTTTACGAATCCAGTATTCGTCGCTCTCGAAAATAGTGAGCACTCAACCGAGAATTTTCGGTCTTTCAGGTAGTCACTGTGCACGGATTTCCCAATCCTTCGAACTTTGTGAGATATAAAAGACCTTCCACGATCTAACAGAAAGCCTCATTACAGCACTATTGCATCTTTACGGTTTGGTTTCGAGAGCTTATCGTGGGGCTAAAGAAGCGTATATTCAATGCCTCTGATTTCGGCCACTCTTGGCCATCAGTTATTTTGAATGACAATTCTTAATCCATGAGGGGTATTCGGATAGAAATATGGCTGAAATGCATGGCTCTTGAAGTTTCTGAGAAAACGTAAAAAACATCTTTTGAGACGATATTTCTTAAAATATTCTATTTAAGCATTATTAGGCCTTATTAGGAATATTTACTTAACGGTTTAATACAGTAATAATACAAATGCATTGAAGTTAGCGCGTTTCCTCGAAAGCAAGACCAAGTCTTATTAAATTTAGCTCCTTAGACGCCATAGGGCTTATTTTCAGGGGTCTTGTTTTTATTACAGGTGCCAAGGATGGACGAAGAATGGAAAAAGATTAAAAACATTTTCAGATATAGTTCCCGAAAAAACCATTGGGATGGTTAAGCAAAACAAAATTAGGAAACCACGGGTGATCGTGGAAATGATAAATAAAATGGAGGAGAGAGGAAAATGGAAAACGGTAAACACTGAGCAAGGGCGTAGAATGTATATGACAATAAACAACGAACAGAAAAGGGAAACTAATATTGAGAGAAAAGGGGTTGCTAAAGAATATATTTGGGGTAGAATGCAGGGGAAAAGGCAGAGGGAAAGACAATGACAAAATATGTTAGAGGATGTAAATGGTGGGGTTTGTTACCAAGAAATGGAGGAAATCTCATTGAATAGGAATTAAGGCACATGAACCTACCAAAAGGGTAGAACACCTATGTACGATCATGTACGATATATTTAGCCCCCTTCGGATTATTTTCTCTTTCCAAACTTGAAAAAAATGGCTCGGTGGTAAAAGATTTGCCAACAATGAAAAGGTGATGTTTGCGGTTAGTGGCTATTTTGAGGAGTTCGACGGTTCTCACAATAAACGGAGTATTGAAGCTATCGAACATCGATGAGAAAAGTGTATTGAGCTAAAAGGAGACTATGTTGAGAAATAAAGATATTTTTCCCCAATTTTTTTGTTTTCTTTGTTAGGTCGGGTACTTCTGGGACTATCCTTAGCAAAACTAGCAAAGTATGTACCGTATTTTATAGGACGCACCGGGTAATAATTCTCACCGTGTTTGTTCAAGTGAACGAAGCGAATATTATATACGTAGGAATTTAAGCTGCTTATAATTGAAACAGGTAAGCGATATTCGTAAAAGATCGTCAATTTACGGAAGAATGAAAAAAAAGCGCAACATTGCTAAAAAGGCTTCCTCGGCGATTAGAAGATAAAACCCACGAGACAAAACGCAACAATGTTTACATTTAATATTGAATGGCTATTCCAAACGTCAGAAAAATGCTCACCCTCCAGACCATTAGACGCAGGCCAATTTTAGATTAATTTTTTGCGGGAAAAAGTTCGTCTTATGAGCTTGGGAAATACGCTACCTCACCCCTCATCTGGTCTCATTTCCCCCTCCTAGCTCTTCGTGGATAATGGAAGAGGGAATGAGGTCCCAACCGTCCTTCGGGCTGAATACTTAACAGATCTCAACGGATGCTCTTCGCCTACAGTCGCATGAATAAAACAAATAAACGTGTAAGTGCGCACCTATAAAATTGCGCATTTCTCGCTCTATATACGGACGGAATCTCAAGGAACTCCTTGAGATTCCGCATAACCTTTCATGACTACCCTCGGAAATCTTATGCAATGTAATCTTGCTTTTCTCATTTTAATTATTTGTCATCTTGAAAACAACCGCGTTCATAGATATATGGTATTACATGGCGTGTTGCGCTTTGGAGTGGAATTTTCTTACACTTTAACCCCGCCGATGACTACGAATGCCTGTCTTGAGGCCGCCGTCTCTTAAGAACAGTCATATGCAAAACACGTTTTTTTGCGATGCTGTTCTTGCCAGCTGGCGTGATAGTCATCTTTAGTAAAAGCAAAAGAACAAATTACGACCAGTATTTTAATAAGTGTTTAGTACTCCACACAGTACTGTAAAGGCTCTTCTTGTTTTCGTTTTAATTAATCACGCCTGTTTAAATATAGCTAGATCCTAAAAGCTGCCTTATGGAGACCTTCGTTGGACGCCATTTAATAAATTACTTCCTTTTCTCGTCAACTATTCCAGCTAAAGGTTACGTGGCTAATGAATTCACTGCCGTTGCAGGCGTTTATGTATAAAATTATAATAAAGAGGAAGTCCCTCGCGTATTTGTGAAACACATTTAAGGTTCGTATCTGATTATCCTTTGGCGTTATATATTATCGGCGTAAAAGTATGTCTTCTAAAACAAATTAAAACGTAAATGTTGTAAGGTTTGCCAATTACTTATGTTCCAGAACTTTAATTCTAATGAGTGTATTTTCAAAAGCACTGACCGGCCCTGGAAAATCGAAAATTTTCAGGTCCGACATTTCCTATCAGTTCAGATGGAGGGAGAAAAGAATATTGGAACACAGCAGTTAATGAATTTGAAGTTCAAAAACACTCCAAAATTTGTATGTCGACAGATGGAATTGGCGTTTGGAATTCATCGGAAAGTTTTCGATTTCTAGGAATTATCCTCTTATCCTTGCTGTATATTGTTAACTATCTATCATATTGACAGCCTTGTGCTGGTAGGACCTAGTAAATTGGCCTCAACTTCATGGTAGCCTTCCATCCTGAAGAATAATTAAAATGACGTCCATGGTTTCGATTTCATTTTCAGGTGATCACCCAAAAGGGTCGTAATCATGTTCCAAAAATTACCTGTTGATCACCCAAGGGGTTGAAACCATTCTGGCAGAATATACATTCTATGGTAAAGCTAAAAGTATGATTTTCATCATTCTTCAGCTAGGCGTTGTTTACTGTTGTTTTTCAGATGAATAATTAAAGGAATTAATCAGTTCGTAGGATCTGATGGATAATTCTAATATATCTGAGTTGTATGCCTGTTTTACGTACATATTATTTACACCGAAAACGGAACGGATAGTTTAAAAAGTCGACAAAAACAAACCTATTTTTTTGGTCTCTATAGAAATCGAAAGGGTAACTTGGTTGACATATTTCCATGTATAGGATGTCATTATCGGAATGCTAACGTACTTAGATGTTTCATTGCTTGTCGCGAAACTCCTTTCGTTTCTTCTCGAAAAAATAAATAAAATCCTCCACCAATGTACGGATATGTTATTTCTCATAAAACTTTTATGATGTAGATTTCCTCAATGAAATTGTGAAGATACTTAAAGAAATGATAGGATGTTTTTCAACGAGAAACAGAGAGCCTTGAGTAGACAGACCCTCAACATCTCCAATGACACCTCTTTTTCCGTGTGTTGCATGATGGTAAGGATTGGTTTAAACCTTGCGTGGGATGTGCCAGATGGCATACATGGCCATGTATAGTTTTCCGGACGCACAATACATGGTACTCTCTCCCCTCAAACAAATGTGAGATTCGTACATACATATGAAAAAGGATACATTATCAATACTTAATATTCCACCTTGGACTTTCTTTAGTACCTTAGTGCAATTTTTTGGAACCTTTGGAATATGATAAATCAGCTAAGAAATGTTATTTCTTTGGTTCATCAAAAGTTGCGGTCGGTCTTGTTGACCGTTGTTAGTTGACTAATGTACAGATGTTGGAGTTGTAAGAGAAGCTGCGGGAAAATTCCAGCTAATTGCGACTTCTTGCCAATCAGAAAAATAATTCCAAGCTTTCAGAGGCAGATACACATAATCTGCAGTAATAATACACAGTTTGATATAAATAATTAACATATTTTATATAATAAACAAATGCGTTCATTTTTAAAAACATATTAAAACTTTAACCTTTTTTTCGTGCGTTTTTTAGTTCAGTACGATTGCACCTGTGTGCCAAGCATGGCTCATATTTAGTTGAGAATTATGCATAATGTGAGTTTATTTTTATCCCCTGCAATTTTACTAGAGGATAAGATGGAATTAATGTTACCAAAAGCTTTATTCCGAATATTGTTTTAATTTCTTGATCTTTGTCGGAAAGCCAAATTTAGCATGCACAGCCAACACACTTGTATCGTATTGCCCATATTCAAATAGTTAAACATCGAAATTTTACTCGAGGAAACGAATTAACTCACGAAGTAAAGTGAAAGAGAACATTTTCATTTTTATAAAACATTTTGCTTTAAATGTTTAGAACGTAGCATATGTTTCAGGAGGTGTCTGAAAGGCCGCAATGAACGCCCAAAGATGCCAAATGCGGCATAAAACCCGCAGGTTCTCCATCTTTGGCTATGGTTAGGACACCTTAAGCCTCTTTGGATCTTGTAAATAATTTAGGCTTGTAAATTCCATCGCTTACTAATCTTAACACATTTATTGAAACTAAAATTCCGTTTAATGTTGTTGTTAAGTCCCTGTCTCCTAGACGCAAATATAAATTCGAAATGAATTTTATGCATTCGATGAAGAAATAAAGTGGAAATACTTGTACAATTTCACAAAATATATATTTAGATAATGGTTCGAGGATGGTTTCGAACATTCGTTTAACTTCAGACAAAGTAAGTAAAAGATTAGCAACATATATAGGGAACGAAAGGGGGTAAGACGTGGAGAGGGAGGGGTGTGAAAGACGTGGTAGATATAAAATCTATATTCTGCGAAATTGTACAAGCATCGCCATTTTGATTCTGCAGCGAAAATCAGAGACGGACACCCGCAAAGATCAGATTAAGGTCCCCAATAGAGTTACGAGGAAAAAAAAACGAATTTTTTCTTAAAATACTCAAATGAACATCACATAGAAATCTGTCACTTCACTGCAGCAGAAAGAATATACAAGTTTTGAATTACAAAACCTAAGATTTATAGATATTAAAATGAACGATGGATAGACTTTTTACATTATATAGTGACATTATTACTTTAATGGAAACAGGAAGTAAATCCAAGTATATCCATTTTAATATTTATTATCTAAAATCACTAGCGACCATTCCTTACAGGAAAAATCCGACTAACCGGGACTTTGGGAACATTGTCACGCTAACCGCCACCGAGGGCTGTCAATATATAATCGATAAGATATGTAAAAGCAATAGAACATAAACAATATTATATTCTATGAGCATACTATGTAAAATCACTCAAGTAATATAAAATTATCTATTAAAGTGAATAAGAGAATAATTTGCTATTGAGAATTGAGAATTAATTATCAGTCTTATTGAGGTCCTTCCCGAGGACGAGGCCTTCAGCCTAAAGCGCGTAATAAGAAGTCAGCCCCCATCGAAAATGTAGAATTACAGCAAATATCTCTAAAGATGACTAAATTTACTTTGTTTTACGACAAAGATCGACAGATCTGGCTTCGACTCTCGCCTGACTTTTCTATTTTTCATTTGGGATGATTCCGATCCCTCTCTGCTTACGCCCGGTCAAGTCCCCAAATTAGACTACGGCTTTTTATTGCTCTCACCAGTGAGGAATTCCTTAAAAAGAATTTCTTTATGTCTCCATTTATGCATTTACTTTAGTTCATCGCATATTTGGATGCATTTACTAATTTTTAAGGAGTTTTGATCTTCGGTGCGGCGAGCAGTCGGTGAATTCCTGCACAAAAAGTGCACTTAGCGGATAAATACGCTTCGCCAATAGCCGAACAAGAGAAAAAGGTTCTCCGAGGGGAGAAGAGCAAGTCAGAGAGGAGAAGAAGGGTGTCGGTATATTTTTAGGAAAATGCAGGGTGCAGGTGACAGCGCCTCTGCGGCACCGTCAGGAAGGAAGCAGCTGCATGTTTGGAGGATTGGTCACGCATACTCTTTGTGATTCACGCGTGGGTCTCCCCTCCCCGTGACTCACAAAGCGATTATAAGGAAATGAATCCTCCAGCAGCGGGTCAACGTTTGGCCACTCTACTCTCGGCCTAATCCCCACTGTTTTCAACACCTTTTCCTCCAATCGGAGCATCCACATAACTGGAGGGACTATAAGCCACTTGAGGGCACTTTTCACTCCATCAGCAACTTGTTTCCAGGCACTGCTGTAAATATTCACCATTTGGTAGACACTTTAAGGGTTAGGGGTGGCGAGAATTCCATCTCAAACATTGAGATGCGTGAGGATTTCATCTCACATGGAATGGTACTGAAGATATTTTCAGCTATATTTGGGATAAATGCCATAAAATTTGACTCATGAACAAATATGTTAANAAACGATAATAGCTTGTCAACAGGTTTGCAATATTTATAGTTCATTTTGTTCCTTCATAAAACGATTATATTTATCTTTTCTACATCACCTTGTCTTATGACATCAACTAGAAAATTGGCGATATTACAATACATAGTTATTATAAATGTCTCTTAATTACAAATTATCGTAATCTGAAACATAGGTTTAGCCAGGATCTGTCTTTCGGGGGAAAACCAGAGCTACGGAGTAAAACGCAAAATTTCCTACATACTATTCTGATGCAGGTAAACTTCTGCCTTAAATGTAATAAAGGTGGAAACAGATTTAGATGTAAATATATTCCCCGCGAGTCACCAGTGGTGTAAGGGAAGGAGCGCAACAATACCTTACCTAATCTACCCTGTTAGCGTCTCTGTTGCTCTGCAGAAGGAACGACCAGAAGTAACAAAAGGATTGCCATCCCTGCCCTAAACTACAATTCGCTCAAAAGAGGCCGGATTATTCTTCCTACCATAAATATAGTGGAAGCTGCTATTTTTCTGCGTAAGTTCGATTTTTGGTTTTCGTTCTTCATCTCACTTCTTAGGCTTACCATTCATCAACTTTGGCTCAATACTCATCCACGCATCTTTTCTTACATTCCCTTTCATTCATCTCGCTCTTCTTTTCTACAGAGCCTCTCTTTCACCAGGTTTTTTCCGTCTTTCCTCTCCTTTCAGTTCCTCTCATATTTCCATCATAAGTCAACTTTCCCATTTTTCCTTCCGTTCATCGTCTTTTTCGCCGCGCGAAGAACCCCTTTCTTGACAGCCAGGCAGCCTTTCTTTTAGTACATTATCGAGTCATTAGACTCCCCTCTTTGAAATGCACTGTCGTAAAGTAAAATTCATCTGCAAATATAACCTGTTAGTCATCTTTCGCTGAGTAGTACACAATTAAATCTTAGTATTTTTATTCATGTTACCGCGTAATGTAGGGCAAATATGGTATAAAATGTTGGCTCAGTGTTGATAATTTAGTCCTTAGTGATAAAACTATATATTTGGCATTTAATTTAAAAGTACAGCTTGATATACAACATGAAATGTACTATAGACGTCTTTTATGTAATTGTTCAACATGATCAAGTTGTAAAAAAATTGAAAAAAGTTAGTTTACTAAGTATCTGGACTTCTAATTGATAGTAATATCAGTTTGAAGTTTAGTATAAGCAAGCTGGAATCTGAAATTATTTAACCTTTGAGAAAAGTTTATCTATTGAGATATTAATACCCTGAATCTTAATAATGTTATGTATATTTTGCTCTTCTAGAATTGAAGCTGCAGATTGGCCTAACTTGTAGGGGAGGGCCTAATATATACAGGTAAATTCACTACCAATTGCTCAAAAATTTAATTAGAGTTATTCTTCGTAAACAGAGTACTGAACAAACATACCCGTTGTTTGAAATTATGGGAATTTAAGGCATTCAGAGTGAGATTATTACTCACTCTAACTTCTATAGCCGTAACTGTGCTCTGCTGTGGTAATGAAAAATTCAAACGTTTGCCGATTGAGCGGAGCAAATGGAGACAAAGACAACACATACCCTCTTTATAACCGCTGCTCGAATTCTCCCCCAACTTTTTTAATTTGATAAGAATAGAGGTGAAAATAATTTGTATCCTGAATAATAGATTAAGTTTCTTTCACTCTTAAAAATCGAAATCGTGGGAAATGTTATGGTGCATACTTTGCACATTGAGGTGCACGCCTTAAAACCCAAGGATAAACAGATGTGAAGAATAGCGACACCCAGATCTCCAACCCTGGTCTACAAATTTCCGGACAGGCATTCTAACCACTAAAAAACCATGCCGCGTACCAACGCGGAGTCTCAGTGGTTAGAATACCTGATCGGAAAGTGGGAGACCTATGCTTGAGTCCCAGTCATGCCCCTATTTTTCACATCTTTTTATCCTTTGAAATGGAAATCGTTATACATTTTCTGTTTCATTTCTCTATTCCTCCATTCCAACCATCAAGGTCATGAACGAAATGTTTTTTTTTTATTCCACTTTATTCTAACAGTATTCGCTATTCTATAAGCGATAACTTGTTCGAAATAACAGTAAAAGTTATGATATTGCGTTCCTATGAAATTATTCCCAGAAGTAATGTTTTTATGGGCATTCTTTCATGGACATTAGAAATTAAATATGAAGTGTGAAGTATGAAATAGAAGTGGAATGTGCAATTCATGTGCTATAATAATTCGCCTTAACCTTAATCTTCATTACTTAACCTTTACAAAAAGACATTTTGGGGAAAGTGTTGCTAAATAAAGAGAAAATTACAAGCTCAGTTTAAAAATACATATTTTTTGTGTGAATTAGTTCCACTAACCAATAGATTAGTTTTGTTACTAAAATTTATGAATGTAAATTCAAATGAAAATTTTAATATTTTCGTAATATTTAACCGTCGCTAAAATCCATTATGACTCATATTAATATTATAATACTCAACCTTACAAGTAGAACAGTGTTCTGGTGACAAGGATTTAACAAACACTTCTATATAAAAATATCATGATAAAAAATTAAACAATAAATATCATAATAATACAGTGAGGGAAAGAGGTACATTAAAACCCTTGTCGATACACAAAATAAGTATAATTTTTACAACATCAAGTCAAATAACGCTCCCAAACCTATCCCAGTTGCCCAGTTAGTGCAGCTCTTTTCAGCTTCGCCTTAAATGTATATATACATTATAAATTACAGTAATTAACTGAAAACTGCAGTTGATATATTTTATGGCGTTACATACCTGATAAATATTGTTTCATAATTGAGAATTCCGCTGCTGAGATTTCACCGCTCATATCGTGGAAACTATTAGGAAAGCGTAAGTAAACAATCTTGCTCTACTTTAAGGAAGCTTTATTTCATTCAACACGAGTTTAAGTCATCTACATCTACATAATTACCCTGCAAGCCGCCTTTCGGCGTGTGATACGGGGTGTAAACACCAAGCTTATTATTGTCGCGTATCGTTCGCGGGAGGAATGAGCCCCTAAAACGACTTGTCCTCGCATCTATTTCTCTA
Organism: Ladona fulva; assembly: GCA_000376725.2. Lineage (NCBI taxonomy): Eukaryota > Metazoa > Arthropoda > Insecta > Odonata > Libellulidae > Ladona > Ladona fulva. The sequence continues at coordinate 941,100 of KZ308292.1, read as the reverse complement.
ATTTTACGCTAACTGTCGGGTCGGCCGAATTAGCGGGGGAGTCGCATGACACTAAGTACGTTTTCCGCAAAAATACTTCCTCTGAATTTATCAATTAATCACAGCCTAGCTTCTAATCTCCTTTCTTTCAAGGATTCCCAACCTGCGTCTGCCCAGAGCATTTGAGTAACGTTTGCTTTTCTATCGTGGCACTTTTAATTAAAGAATCGTATCGCCTTGTGCACTTTCACGAGTTCGAGAGTATACTTTTCATTCATTGGGACACATATAATCGCCGCATATTCGAGATGGAGCCTATCCAAGGAGAAATAACATCGCTCTGTAACCTTTGAATTGCATCAACTTACAATATGCTTCATAAAACCAAGCTTTTTAGTAGCTTAACCGCAGATTTTTCGATATATGTGCTCCAGTTTAAGTGTGCAAGTTATTTATAAGAGTGATTCCGAGATAATAAACCGAGTTGACTACACTGATATCTATTCCCTTATTTTTGTGCTGGTGGTTTTGACGCAATCGTTTCCTTTCGAAGAAATTTACTACTGAGCATCTATTTACATTAAGATCTACTTGCCATTTTTTATACCACCTATGAATATGAATGAAATCGTTTGAAAGTGAAACGCTATTTTCGTCACTTGATATTTCTCTATATATTATCCACAAATTCTCTCACACCCGCAAATACCTTATCATTCTCGTCGCTCAGGCCATTGATATATATGAAGAAGGGCAGAGGGCCGATTACGCTGGCTTGAGGTAAGTTTAAGTAACTTTGACTTTCTCCGAACTAACGCCGGCTAGTGCGACTTGTTCTCTTTCGCTGAGGAAATCCTTCATCCAGTCAACCACTTCCTCATCAATATATGCTAATTTTACTTTGTAAATTAACTTGTAGTGAGAGATACCGGAGAGCTTTCTTGAAATCAAGGAAAATAGCGTTTGATTTTCGCTCTCAGGAGACTTTAAGATATCGTCGACGAACAAGTTGAGTTTCACAAGATTGGGCCTTTCTAAATCCGTGTTGGTCGTTCAAGTCGTTCTTTGTTCACTATTTATTGAGCACCATCTCATATAGACGTTACGTCTTCTTTTTGTAGATAGTCCACCTATCTCTAATCCAATCCTCCTCCAAGGGGTGAGCTCTTTCGATTTAAATTTTAATACAAAGCACGTATGAAGTAATTACAAATATTTCCATTGAAATAACAAATAAAATAATTTCGCCGTGTTAGCACCTTTAGAAGGCATTACGCTCCTCAAAATACTTTGGAAATCCAAGGAATCCAAGGTTTCGTCTTTGTAAGGTGTATTTTCCCACTCTTTGACATGAAACGCTTCATTAATGCATTGAGCAATATCATTTTTTGATTTATAATTTATCATGGTGCGAAAAAAAAATCTGAATAATTGGGTCTATACTTGGAAGACTGCTCCGATTGTTGATCCAATTGCGATGGTTAGATTCATGAAATTTCAGTTATTTATTCTTCAAATTTTGGTTGCGAATGTATCATTATCAGAAGATGAAATATAAATCAATCTACAAATAGTCAAATTAACATTAGCGCTTCCTGCGGTTGTCACTTAACTCCTCAGGTTCGAATTTCCATGAAGAACCATGAGTAAATAAAATCAACTTTGATTACCACTTTGTTCCATGTAGGAATAACAGTCTCTTCAATCAACACGCTGCGATCATTACCTATAGACCACACCTCCGGGAATTGAGTTTAATATTTGTTAGTGGGCATTCCCCAACGACTCATCAAAGCTCTTTCCTGGAATTTCAATTCATAACCGCTTTAAATTTGAAGCAGCACAGTCGTAATTCCACATTTGGCACCAGCACCCGGAAACTTGGCTGCCCATAATTCTTAATAAAAACTAACCTCAGTTAATTACTCAGTCGGTACGCAAGTCTCGGAAATACATTTTGCAATTGTGCGCTGCGTTGTTTAGAGCTGTTTTGAAAAGAAAGAGTATGTTTACCAACTTTCATGAGAAGTTCAAAATTCGTCGCTTATTCGTCGTTGCAGGACGCTTCCCTTTCGCTATGACCAACATCTTTGGAATTGTTTTTAAATTAAGTAATTCCGTTTTTTAGTGGAGTTTTTGGAGGCTATTGCAGTATTCACGGATGATTTCGTTAGTTATATTCCTCCAAAAACTGAAAGCAATTCTTCTTCATCAGCATCACAGTGTGTCAAACAAATGTTCGTACTCCTGCTGGATTTTAGAACTAATCCACGTTCTAATAGCATCCGTTAATGCTAATTATGAAAATTTCTTTAATTAGTTATATTCTACCCATTACTCAGACGATTTGGACATTCAATATTGCCATTTTCTAATTATATAACAGTTTGTACTCATTTACTTAGTATTCATTTCAATTTATATTGCCGTTCTATAGTTTTACGTCCGTAACGTACTGAGAAAGAGATCTTTCTTTTAACTTTCTTGGTCTCTTTTACAGATTGAGAATAGCTGAATTTTCACTGAGCAAACAGTTTAGAGTTACTCTACTTTAGCTTATTTTGTCCGAATTACAGGCGGGTCTGCAGTTTTCGAAAATCACCTGTTATATATCTATATATACATTACTGAAATAAATCTGATGTTTTTTCCGTGTAGGTAGGAATTTGGAGAAGATTGAATTCTTTTAGGGAATCCTATTTCGATTTACTTAAATAATTGGTGGAGATTCATAACATTCAAAAGCCTTTATTACAATTAATTATCATTGAGTTGACGTATCTTGTTCACCTTTCTAGATACGATATTTATTTATATTTATTTATT